>JARHVA010000161.1:5207500-5212500 GCA_037957365.1 Torreya grandis | reverse complement strand
ATTGTCATACCTTTGAAATTTTCAAAGAATAAGCCATAAATGATACCAAAATAACCTTATACTCTATATGTACATAGGGAATAGAGTTTATTTAAAGTTAATATAGATCCTAAGATATAATATTTGTGAAACAAAACCTTTCCTTATATATCATAACCTACAAAATAAGATCTAGTATTGTAGAGAAAATATTTATAATGGATTATACAATTAAAATATCTCATATAGCTCCTCAGTTTCAAGATATGGGACTCTGTAAGTCACCTTCTGTTTAAGTCACCTTCTGTTATCATGAAGTTAGACCCATGTGGATGGTATTATTAATTAACAAAAACATTCCTCAATACTTTAATATATATAATTTAATAGATCTAAAAGGATTTTTTAAACCTAAAATGATATTATGAAGATGTTTTCCCCACAAATTTTAGTGAAGTAAAGGGCATAGATCCTTCATTGGGAGAGATGCATATTGAACTTAGAGAGTGTGAATTCCTAATTAAGAAAAAACTAGATATAGGTTATATCCCAAGCTAAATATTAATGTGAAATAATAAATTAACCATATGGTGGAGGCTATAATCATTTATCCAGTTGAGAATTGAGATTGGGTAAGTCTTATGGGCGTACAACCAAAGATAATGAAGGACTAACATGAAAAAGGACAAATATTATCCCTTGTGTTTCCCTAGCATAAGTTAAAATATCATAACAAAATAAATGTGTATATAACCTACATGATGTTTAATTTATATTACAAAGGCTTGATTTATTATAGACTAATGAGATTGTTCACTACTATTCAAGAGGGCAAAAATACTACTATTTAAGAGGGATAAAAGTTCAAGAACTCCATTTATGGTGCTTCTCACTGTAAAATATCACTACCAACATGTTTAGATGGGAAAATAACATCTATGAATATTTTCTTGGCCTCCTTTCATGCCCGATCGACAAACCCACCACCCATTCTGACCTCAAAAACACCCTTCTCAATACAAGAAAAATATAGAATTTTAGCCTAACTTTAGACATACATAGAATGCAAAATATAATTCATTTATATGAACCATAAGATCCATTATACACATGTATTAAAATTATTCTTACACCTTTTATAAATTTGGGTAAACCTTTAAGATAAATTTGTGTTTTAAGTTGCAATGATGGATCCTAAAATGCAACTTTTTGGTAGTAAAGAGAACTTATCGAGATCCAACACACATTTTTACCTCTAAGACCCTTAGGTGAAAATATATCAATTTGAAAAAAAAATTATAGTCTAATTATTCATTACTATATGACCTTGACATCCAATTCCATCTAGAAATATATTTTCACTAATATTTAGAAGGGCAAAAACACTAACAATACATGTTGTCAATGCTCAGGTTATTGTTCGATAGCTCCATTTATAGTGATTATTCATTATAAATTAGAATTAATAACATGTATAAATTGGAATATAATATCTCATACCATTTTATTGGCCTTCTATCATACCAAATCGACAAACCCACCACCCATTCTAGCCTCAAGAACACCCTTCCCAATACAAGAAAAACGTAGAATTTTAGCTTAACTTTAGATGTGCAAAGAAAAAAATATAAGTCATTTATATGAACCATAAATTCCCTAATTTTCATGTATAAAAAATATTATCTAACCCCAAATCACTTTTTCTGAACATTTGAGATCAATTCATGGCATAAGTTACAGTGACAGGTCCTAAAATGCAACTTTTTGGCAGTGAAGACACAACTTCTTGAGCTCAAATATGCATTTTTACCTTCAAAACCCACAAATAAAATTATATCATTTTTATCATGTATGAATATATTAATTACACATATTTACATGAACTTGATGTCCAAGTCCACTTGGAAATACATTTTACTACTATTTAGGAGGGTGGAAACACTGACAATAAATATTGTCAAAACTCAAGTTATTATTCAAAAAATATATTTAGGATTATTATTCATTATAAAATGGCACTTAAAAAATGTTTGGATGGATTTATAACATTTATTACCACATTATTGGATTCCCTTCATGCCTGATCGAGAAACCCACCACCCATTTTGACCTCAAGAATGCCCTTCTCAATACAAGAAAAATGTAAAATTTTAGCCTAACTTCAGACGTGGATAAAACGGAAAATATAAGTCACTTAAATGAACCATAATATCCTTCATATACATGTATAAAATTTATTTTTTCACCCCAAATCACTTTATCCTAACCTTTGAGAGCAATTCATGGCATGAGTTGCAATGACGGGTGTTAAAATGTAACTTATTGGTAGTGAAGAGATAACTTCTCAACCTCTAACATGCATTTTTTGTTAGGAATCTAGAACCACAACCAGCTCTGATATGACTTGTTAGGACCTATGAAGCACAATTGATTACCATGTACAAGCCACTAAATGCAGAATTTAACCAGAAGTAATAAGTAACTAGAAATCAAAAACAACACAGAATATGAGAGACAATACCCAATTGTATTAATACTCTTCCAGAAGGAAATACAACAAAGAAGGTGCCACAGTATTCTTCATTACACTCCTATAGGTCTCCCACACCTCTAGGGCATAAACAGTAAATCTCTTCAAGAGCTCACTCTCTCAATTACGGTCCCATCAATCAACTCAAACATAGAGTTGTTCACCTGCACCAGCTAGTAACAATACTGCCAGTCCACCAGTCAGTAACAATACTGCCAGTCCACCAAGTACTCCACGTACTCCAAGTCTGAGTATTCACACATACTCCAAGTACACAACGTACTCCAAGTAGATCTCACCTGATCTTGCTACCTATTATGTTGTTGACCTCCCTGATCTTGCACACCTACAAATCAACTTGGTTCTGCACACTTGCAAACCTAGATATCGCACACACACACATACACACACACACACACACCTACAGATCAACTGACCTTACTTACCACATGTATATCTCAACCTGATCTTACACACTTGTAAACCAACCTGATCTTACATACCATGAAGAACCCTTATCCTCCAAATCAACACCCCTGTGGATCTTCTACCAGACCTTGCTCTCCTATAGATCTACTTGATCATACACACTTGGCACTATGGCACTATGAGGAGCCAAGCTTGCTCTCTCTATCTAGCACCTGGGGAATCCCTGCTTTGATCCCTCACACCTTACAATACAGCCCATGAGTCTATTATATAGATCCCATGCAAAAAATAATTATACATCCAATTAAAATAATTAGATCCACAGCTCCAAGACTAAAATTAGACTTTTACATGCAAACAACCGGTTCATTAACAAACTATTTGTGAACTAGTAGTTCTGAAATTGCACAAGTGACTAACGTCAGTCCCTGTCTGCTTGGAGATGACTGATGTTGGCTGATCCTTGACTGATGTTGATAGCTTCTTGTCTACACCTGACCGACATCGATTGGCCTGACCGATGTTGGTGACTGTGACACTCAGCAACCTCCTCCAATGTCTGCATCAGTGAAGCTTTTAGCTCCACAACCTAACAATCTCCCACTTGGAGATAAATAGTTACATTGTACCTGTACCTATACATCATCTAATCTATTTCCTAGCTTGTATCCCTCTTCAAGATCAATTCTAAAGACCAACCACCACACATCTTGTGGTGTAATACCTATCATCCAAGTAACTTGCCATATCCACATCTACAAACCCATGTAGAGAAGTGCCTGACCCTGCATAGCATGTTGACCTGTTGTTGGTCCCTCTCAAATACCTAAGAATCCACTAAACCACTTTCCAGTGCTTCCTTCTTGAATTGGCCACAAACTTGCTGACAACTCCCACTGCTGGGGTAATATCAGGGAGTACACATGTACTCAACCTCATCATGTGATTGGGGACCCTGTTCTGGGAACTGTCCATCCATAGGTGCACTTGCTATTCTGCATCCTATACTACCTTCACACAATCATCCTGAAACAACATCAACCTGTGATCTTCCTTGTCTCTAGGAATACTCATGCCAAAGAATTTTGTTGCTCCCAAATTCTTCATGACATACCACTGAACTAACTTTACCTTTAGTTCAGCAAATCCCTATATGTATGCACCTGTAACAAGCACATCATCCACATACAGTAACAGGATAATGTTACGACCATTATCCAACCTGGTAAAGAAACCACAATGGTTACAATGACATTGAATAAAGCCATGCTTTGTCATCCACTTGTCAAACCTGTACCACTGTCTTGCAACTTGCTCAAGACTATATGACCTGGCCTTCCATCTCACATGTCCATTCTCTCTCTTTTTTAACTCCGCTAGAAACTCTACCAAACCTCCCATTTGGTTCTCTCCCAAGGAATCAACTTCCTCATCCATGCCATGCTCCCACTATTTATTGGATCCTACCTGCTCTACAGTGAGCAATAAGTATAAAGAAGGGGAATAACGAATTTGAGGCTTACTTACACTTTCAGTCCTCCACATGGGTGTTTGAGACTCCTTGATAGCTTTTTATCTGCCCAAAATCTATTTTGTCAGTGACCGATGTCGGTCACCTCCCAGTCTGCACCCGACCGATGTCAGTTCCCTACGATTGACCTGACTACCAACGTTGATTCCCTGACTGATGCCGGTGTCTACCCGACCGACATTGCTGTCCACCCGCCTGACATTACCAACTTTTCCTGCCTGCACATGACCGATGTCGGTTCCTCTTGACCGACGCCGATAATTATGTTTTCCTGTGAGTGATGACTTTTTACCCGTGAGCTTACTTTGAATCAAAACCCTATCCAAACTACCTTGCTCAGAGTTATTTAGTCCCATCCATTGATCTCTGTCCATCATCTCCTCCATAAACACCAAGGCTTTCAAGTTCTTAAGTTTGTCAAACACATCTGACTTCCTCTTAAGAACATGCATATCCTTCTTGCTCATGTGACCAAGCCTATAAAGCCACGTCTTCGCAATAGAAGGAGAATCAGTAATACAAGTAGGTAGA
>JARHVA010000161.1:5125000-5202500 GCA_037957365.1 Torreya grandis | reverse complement strand
GTGTGTTTTATGAAGTGAGTGTAATAGAGCCTTCAAGGTCATCAATCTCCTAGGAAATAGGATTTCAATAATGTCAGACATGCTACTCCTACCCCTTGAGCAAAAAACTAGTCATTTGATGGAGTCAAATAAGAATTGAATGTCTTTAAAAATTCCCTCTAATAATGAAACTACTTCAATGGAGTTGAAAACAAGTTGATTCAAGAAGAAGTGAAGCATTGAAGGCAAGGGCATGGTGTGTTAAGATCAAAATAAAAGTAAGGAGACCACCATCCCCAAATATAGGTTAAATCATGAATGAATTTGACCACATCAAACACTTCAAATAGACATGATGATCTTTCTATGGCTTCCTTCATTCAAGGAAACCTCATTTCAAGGACAAATGTTAAGTACATTTAACTTGAGCTTCTCTTAGCTTCAATAATATGAAATTCTTTACTAACAACTCCAACTGTGTGAAAGTGGAAGCTTATATGGCACCATTAACCTTCAAAAAATTGATAGCAAGTAATTAAAAATTAAATTTATATGTACTACCTATAAAATCAAAACATTTGGTAAAATTGATTATATATACATTTTAGAAGTCAGCATATCTATACATACTAATCGATCAAACCACTAGGATCTACTCTAATCTTGATAGTAACAAGAATAGCTTCATGTTCTGACTCACAAACTTTCCTAAATTCTTGTTTAATGGCCTCCCATGATATTTTTTCAATTTAATATTCATTGTAAGAACCAAATTTGAATAATATAGTATCTTATTGTGTGTTTTAAAGTCTTGAATCTAAGTTCTAGTGACTACTACAAAACCAATATGATACTCAATGTTTTTTCCATCTATGATTATGGAAGTCATTTTTTTATTTTCCTATACATACTGACATAAATAGTAATTTTCCCCCTATTCATTATCATCATTTTTAATAACTATAAAAACATGTCTTATATCATTAAAAATAAAATGTAATGACATTATATGAAGATATATAATGGGATTAAATAGCACATAATGAATAATATTCTACCTGGCTGCACTAGATCAGATACATGGTCAAATTCATGTGATGATGCCATATCTGCAAATCATAATTCTTGTAGAGCTTCATATGTGTTGATTGGAATTAGAGGTATGTAACTCCAGTCATCCACCCACTCTTATGACTCAAACTCATTCCAAATAGAGTCCATGCATGTAGAATAGAAACATGATAAGTGTCTCATATGAATAGTCCAAGATCTTGCATTTGAGCTATGAAATGAGTGGAGCTCACTTGAACCCATTATAATCATAAAATCCTCATACTTTACCAAGTATTCTTCTTTCATTAACCAAAAATGTCTACAAATATTATAATTTAGTTGACCACCATGGCACATGTTTTCATTACACCATTCAACCATGCTTTGTGCATTAGTCAATTGAGCACCCTCATCAAATTTAAACTCCTCCATTGAAAGGGCTCATTTTACACATGATCCATCACCATTATGTTCCCTTCTTCTATGGCTAGCCTCAATGAAACTCTAAATATGTTCCACACCATTGATAATGTGCATCATACTCAACCAATAAAACATTCATGTATTCTTGAATTATGATGTGCAATTATCTAGCCAAATATAATTTTGATTGAAATGAATGTTTCCCTCAGTCAACTATCCATATAACTTCTCAAAATAACCATAAACTTACTTTGAACAATGTTTTTAGTCATCACTGATACAGAAATGGTACTCCCTTAATATTTTTTTATTTTACCTAGTACTATTAGGTGCATGTATGAATGTTATATGCATGAATATGGTAACTTATGATGAGTTTTAATATTATGATTGAACTTCCATTTGTCATTTAAATGTGTAATTTTTATCAAAAATGACTACTGAAACAATCAAACCAAGTTGGAATTTGTCCTTTATTATCTTGAATTGTGCATCCAACCATATAGCCTTATGTGTGTGCTTTTTATACTCATAAATAATTATCTCCCTGAATTTGAACATAAATTCTAAAAATGGTGTGTATTTTATATAAAGCTCACACCTTTTAAATTCTTGTCCATCTTTTACTTGATAACTCATATATTTATATTTTCTCAAACCAACTAATTTATATCCAATTCTACTTGTTTCATCTTCATGGATACTTTTCTTAGTTTTAACAATCTACCACAAATGTTGTAATTTCCATCCAAACATGCTTTGTTATGTCCATCCAGTCTTTCACAAAAAATGCTTAGAATAAATTCCCTAGCTGATTTTGATGGAACCTCTAAGACACACTCCTAAAAACTATTTTTAGTATGCAAAGTACAATGAATATGACATAAAACATCATAGTGCATCACAAACTCAACATACTGCCCACAATAACAAGTGGTGCGTGTGTGATTTATTTTTATATAAAAAGCTTTGGTCATATCAAAATATATTTGATTAATATAAATTTGTGGATATTTTTCCAAAAAATTGGAGTACAATTATGTTTGATTCATATCTAAGAAATATTTCAGATGAAATTCATGATTATGAGAACCAACTCTTCTTTTGACTACATCTCTTGCATTGGATGGAATTCTAGTATTGTCCTTCTAAAATTATTCACGTAACTCTTTTAAAGCATCGATTATAGCCTTATCCTTTCATGGAAGTCAACCAGAGAATGCCCAAAGCTCATTGGTATTGGGTTCATTAAGTATTTTTCATCTTGAAATTGTTTTCATTAAATTTTTTTATGTTTATATCAATTGTTCAATTTTTTTTTGAAATCAATCATTTTTTCCCTATTTGAATACTTACTGCACAAGTTTTTATTATATGTTGGGTAACATTACAATCTTTGTTGCATGATTTAGGGCCTACAATATGATATGCATCATGTAAGTTGTCAATAATTTCTACATTTTCATCATCCATATTAGATGTTCTTGGCCCTAATGTGTACATGGTATGTATCATCCTAATCAATTTCATAAATGAAATAAATAATTGACATATATTAGTATCATGAGTCAAATTATGAAATAAACTATCCCAAATTTCCTAAGTTAGTCTTCTTGAATGGCAGTCAAACATTTTGTTAGGCATTGGTTTCAAAATATTTTCATGAAGTTCAATTAAGTACGTACCTTTTCTATGCATAATTCTTGGAGGTGTTTTTATTGGTTGAACTTGTTGAGAGGGTGTTTCAAAATATTTATTACTTTTGTTGGTTAGTGATGGGATGATATTTTATTCATTGTTTCTTTCCTCATTATATGCTTCTATGAAATTTATTCCTTGCTAATTTCATCATTATTTTTGGGTCAATACACAAAGTTGGGGGACAAAAATTATGACAATCCCCTGACTTTCAATTTTTTTTACAAAGGCCGTATGCTCTTTTTAAAAGGGTGTATGCCCTTTTTAAAATTTTCAAGGATCAGGCTTGTGCCCAAACCTCAAGGGCATATGCCCTTTCTCATTTTCATTTTAATTTTTTTCAAGTAAATCTGTGAACATTGAATTTTGATCTTTATCATCTCTTCATTTGTTAAATTCAGATTCACATATGCACTTTGGATTTGCATCCTACCAATGAGATTTGGCATTCAAGTTGTTATAGGTTAGGTATGTTAGTTTTTATATTTTATTTTTTTCATTTATATTTATATTTATTTATTCAAGTAAGGTTTTGAATTTAGATTTGCATTATATTCTATTGATTTCCCTAAAAATAACCTGTACTTTTATTTAAATTTAGATACACAAGTTTGATGGATCCATTACATGAATAAAATATTAGACAAAACCCTAAACAATTTGATTTTTCACAAGAAGAAGTTCAATTATATGAACAATACAAGTCAAAATGTTAATAGTTATAAATAATCATCAATGGTTTGCATCACTCTTCAACTACTAGTGCACTCATTTCATTTTCCAATACACTAGAGACTATTTTTAATGACGTGAGAAATGTAACTTCACAACTTGATGCAATGTTGCATCAAAGAGAGGCCATAAAATAATTTTATTCTGACAAATTGTCATATGAAGATGTTAAGAAAAAGTAACAAAATAAGTTATGTGCAATTTATTTGTTAATTATAAAACCAACCAACCTCTACCAATGAATTAAAAACATATTAGTATTGATTAGTGTGTTCGTGAAGAGATGAAAAATAAATTATCGGATAAGTGGTGGATGGTGTTTGATGAGCCTCCATGCAAAAATAATGAGGGTCCATTATACTTTTTAATAAAATTGTATTGTGAGTTTATGTTGTAATAAATTCCAAACTATTTTTACATGAAGGCCTCCCAAGGTAGGGGAGGTGGGTCTTCATTTGATAAATTTGATGTTAGGTGAGACCAAAACCATCATAACAGAGCTTAGAGAAATAGAAGGATAATTGCCTCTATTCCTATAATTTTACATCATAATGTATAAATGGACACCCTTGAGGTGGTTATGAGTTTGACAAAAGTATTATTAAGCATGGTATGCATACATTCATGAAGTTTACTTAGCCTATAGGTAGTGCTAGAGGTAGTGGTGGTATTGGTGGTAGTGGTATTAGTGGTAGTGGTAGTGGTAGTAGTGGTTTTGGTGGTGTTGGTATAGGTGCTAGTGTCCCTCCTACTCATGTTATAGTTCCTATAAAATATTTCACATCATATGGAAAAAAGTGTATAGGACCTCATATTCAAGTGAAACATACATAAAGTACATTTATGAAGACTAGCATGCTAGAGCATACATCATCTATAGATTCTTTAACAGTGTATAACATTAGCATGCCAAACAATAGCATGTTAAAGCATATGCCACCTATAAATTCTTCAACAACACATGATAGTAGCATGCTAAAAATTATGATAGATGTACTAGATTTATCGACTCCTATCAGAATATGCCAGCCTATTGTACAGGAGTTATCAACTTCACCATTTGTATTTGATACATAGGTTTAATTTTAATTATAGTTTGTTTATGTTTGTAAAATAATATTAAGTTTATTTTCTAGTATGTGTTTACTTAATTAACTAATTTATTTGATTGAAATTGTTATTTATTTCCTGTATAGATGATTGGTGATATTTTAGGTAGCTCAGTAGGCCTTGACTCTATTTTAGGGGCTGCAATTGGCATGGTTGTACCCTATAACATGTTTGGAAAATTTTATAGATTTTTATCATTTTCATTAAATTCACACATTATTTATTTATTAGAGTTATAGATTATGAGGGATGTTGTGGTCACCCCTCATGCATGAGAAGAAGGTTTTGATGATGTTGCAACTACATCAGAGAATCCACTATCTCCATAGTAGGTCATGATTCAGGGACAAAGATTGATGTGAACACATAGTAAAATTATTTTTAAGTAATGATATTTTGTCATATTTTATGCACATATAGATCTAACAACATATGTATGCTCCATAATATTCCCCATCATGGGTGTATATATGATTTCATATCCCTAGAAATCCATTTAGATGGAATACGGTGAGTGTAGAATCATTTTTTTTTTAAATTGTTCTTGAAATTTTTTTCAAATTTTCAATATAGAATTTTAATGCATTAATTTTTATATTTCCTATATTATGCAGACACAATAATTTTTAGTGCTTGTCGATGAAATAATTGATGAATCAAATGTTGAGAGGAGAATCTCTCCTCATATTAAGGCATCCAACACCCTTAGATCTATGTCTATGCCAACAAAGTGCAATTTATTTGGAGGCAATGAGGAGTAGGAGAGCTATTTATTGTGTTAGTGGCCTAATTATAGGCACAATCAATTTTTCATGCTGATATGGCCCACATTATATTCCTATATGGAAAATTTTATCTATGTACATGTTATGGTCTACATTTTTTCTTGATATATGTTAAATTATGACATAGAAATTTTCATGTATCACATATATACTATTTGACAATATGATTCCTTTACCTATGCATATTTTATATTTTTATCATTTAATGTTTACACATATCATTGGTCAATTATCATTATTACTTAATATGGGGTTAAAAGAATCCATGTTATTATCTTAGTTAGATGCTTCATGATAATGTATATTTTACATTTACATGTGATATTCACTATCTACTTATTTCATTTACATTTAATTACATATCAATTTGAAATTGTGATGTAAGTGGACTTGGGTTCAATTTTATGGACATGTAAATATTATAAATTGTACTTGATCATAGTTTTTAGGAGGTCTAGTGATGTTGTAACAATATACTATTTACTTGTTTCATTTACATTTAATTACATATCAATTTGCAATTGTGATGTAAGTAGACTTGTGATCAATTTTAGGGATGTAAATATTATAATTTGTACTTGATCATAGTTCCTAAAAATGGTCCTTATTTAAGTGTCTTAGAGGTAATATAGCTTACATTTACTCAATAAGAGGTCTCACTTGGCCTTCAAAGAGTGAAATATAGATCTTAGATGGTACTTTGGTATTTTCCCACCAAAAGTTCAATTTGAATTTTCAAATATAAATATGTAAGGTTGTGAATAAATTGTAATGCTTTTTAAAAAATTTAATAGTCTAATAGGATTAATATAGTGTTCTATGTGTCTAGAAAGGTTTCTAACTATATTGAAGATAAAATTGGTTTTAGGTTAAATGAGAATGAACAATAAAATTTATGACTAACCGAGTTTATGAAAACCCTGATATCTTAGTGTTCTTGTTAGCAAGAAGGGAATTTTACCTCAAAATTCTTTGAGTCTATAATGGTGAATTAAATTTTGGATCACCTTCTTTATGCCTGTAAAAAATTCATGGGGGTATTATTTACATTTGGAAAGGAGTATTTTATGTTTTGACCTATTAGTAGCCATTAGGCCTACTAGGTTATAAATAGGACTTCATGTATTAAAAGGCCTTTAATTTTATTTGTAAATAGTGAAACCCATCAATTTTGGTATGTATCTTTTAGGTTGATTAAGGCAAGTGTTCAAATTGGTTTCAAATTGGTTTCAAATAGTATTTTGACTTATTGAGTGATCTATTAGGCCTAGAAGCCTAAAACAAGGTTTTAGAGATTTGGACCTAATCTCTTAAGAAATCAACAATTCAAACTAGTTTCTTACTCATTTGAAATAAATAATATAATATTAAATACTTAAAAAAACCATATATATTGATAATATATTTGATAATTAAAAAATAATCTAACTGAAACTCATTGAAAATCACACCTAGTTCAAGAGTGTGTTCAAAGTGAAAGAGTAAGAAGTACCAAAGGTCATCAAGTGATGTAGGAGCATCATCCATTAGGGTGTATATAATGTTTTTTTGGTAATAAATATACTATCGTGTATTAATTTTTTTTGTAATATCTATACATCTTACCTTTCATATTTTAGGCAGTTCAAAGCTTTAGATGATCCGTCAAATTCTCCTCCAACTTTAATTATGCATTATAACATAACTGTGAGGGATAAAAACTATCCATCATTTCCTCCACATATATGGAATATTCCTATAAGAAATATCAAGATGATTTTATCTAACTCAAGATGTATGACATGAAGCAATGAGGTTTCTCTCATGGCCAAATCTCTTAGAATGGACTAAAAGTTGGTCAATGGGGGTTGTATATTTTGACTCATCAGCCCAATCGATGAATTATATATGCAAACATGTTTAAATAGGAATTTTAAAGATAGAATTTCCATTTTTTAATCTTGATTAGGCCTTGGGAGTGAAGGTTGCATTTGGTTGAAGGCATCCCTTAAGAGAATTCACTTGTCCCTTAGTGTGTAAAATGAGCAAACTTTCATCACCTATTTTAGCATAACTGTGGGGGCTAGAGACTATCCATCAGATCCTAAAAATACATGGATGAGTCCTCTAAGAAAGCCCAAGAGTATTTTATCTAACCCTAGATGGATGAAATGTGGTAATGAGATTTCTCTTGCAGCCATATCTTAGAATGGGCTAAAAGTTAGTCAATGGGGGCTGTATATTCTTACTTATCAGCCTAATCGACAAACTATCTATGTGGACACATTTAGATAATAATTTTAAGAATAGAATAGCCATTGTTTAGTCTTGATCAAGCCCCAAGATTAAAGGTTGAAATTGGTTGGAGGTATCCCTTAAGAGAATCCACTCATCCCTGAGTGTGTAAAATTAGCAAACTTCCATCATGTATTGCAAGAGAACCATGAAAGATAGAGACAAACCATCAAATCCTACATATTCATAGATAAGTCCTCTAAGAAATTTTAGGAGGATTTTATCTAACTCAAGATGGATTAGATGTAGAAATGAGTTTTTTCTTATGGCCAAATCTCTCAGAATGGGCCAAAAGTTAGCCAGTGAGGGTTGTATATTATGAATCATTAGCGCAATCGATAAACCATCTACACAAACATATATGGATAGATGTTTTAATTCTAGAAAAACCATTGTATAGTATAGGTTGGGCCTAAGGAGTGAAGGTTGTAGTTAGTCAGAAGCATCCCTTAAGAGAATCCACTTGTCCTTGAGTGTGAAAAATGAGTAAACTTTCATCACACATTATAGAATAAATGTGATGGATAGATACAAACTATTAGCTCCTACATGTGTATGAATGAGTCCTATAATAAATCCCAAGAGTATTTTATCTAAATCAATATGGATAAGATGTAACTATGAGGTTTCTCTCATGGATAACTATCTTAGAATGGGTCAAAAGTTGGCCAGTGGGGGTCGTATATTCAAACTCATTACCCCAATCGATGAACCATATGCACAAAGACATTGAGATAAGATTTTTAAGGTTAAAAAATCAATTTTTCGGTCTAGGTCAGGCCCTAAGAGTGAATTTTATAGTTTGTTAGAGGCATACCTTAAGAGAATTCACTAATTTCTTAGTGTGCAAACTTCCATCATGTATTTTAGGAAAATTATAAGGGATAGAGATGAATCATTGGCTCATACACATGCATAAAAAACTCCTCTAAGAAAGCAAAGGATTATTTTATCTAACTTGATATGGACAAGATGAAGTAATGAGGTTTCTCTCATAGCCAAATCTCTCAAAATGGGCTAAAAATTGGCCAGTGGGGCCATATATTTTGAATTGTTAGCCTAATAAATGAGCCATCTACATAGATGCATTTTAGTAGGTATTTTAAGACTATAATATCCATTTTATAGTCTTGATCAAGCCCTAGGAGTGAAGGTTGTAGTTGGTCAGAGGCATCCCTTAAAAGAATCCACTCACCCTTGAGTGTGCAAAATGAGTGAACTTTCATCATGCATTGTATGAGAACCATGAGGGATAGAGATGAAAATTCATATCCTAAACATGTATGGATGAGTCCTATAATAAATACCATGATTATTTTTTCTAACTCAAGATGGATGAGACATGATAATGAAGTTTCTCTCATGGCCAAATTTCTCAAAATAGGCTAAAAGTTGGTCAATAAGGGTCATATATTATAACTCATCATCCCAATCAATGAATCATATATGAAAACACATTAGAATAGGAATTTCAATACTAAAATGACCATTTTCTTTTCAGGCCTTAAGAGCAAATGTTATAGTTGGTTGGAGGCATCCCTTAAGAGAATTCAATCATCCCTTAGTGTGCAAAATAAGCAAACTTCTAGCATTCATTATAGGAGAACCATGAGTGATAGAGATGAATCATCAGCTCTTACATATGCATGGATAGGTCCTATATGAAAACCTAGGAGTATTTTATCTAACTCAAGATGAAAAAGACATGGAAATGAAGTTTATCTCATAACCAAATCTCTTAGAATAGACCAAAAGTTAGCCAACAGCGATTATATATTCTAACTCATCATCTCAATCAATAAATTGTCTCTATAAACACATCTAAATATAAAATTTAAGGCCAAAATATTCATTATTCAGTCTTGATCAGGCTCCAAAAGTGATGATTGCAGTTTGTCAGAGGCATCCCTTAAGAGAATCCACTTGTCCCTGAGTGTGCAAAATGAGTGAACTTTCATCGTACTTGAAGGAGAACCATGAGGGATAGAGATTAATAGTCAGTTCCTACACATGCATGAATTATTCCTATAATATATCCCAATAGGATTATCTATAAATAAATTAGGAGGAGATGTGGTAACCAGGTTTATCTCATAATTGAATCTCTTAGAACAAGCCAAAAGTTAGTTAGTGAGGGCCATATATTCTGACTAGTTAGTCCAATCAATGAACCATCTACATAGACACATCAAGATAGGTATTTTAAGGCTAGAACACATATTTTATACTCTTATTTAGTCCCTAAGAGTGAGGGTTGTAGTTGGTCAGAGGCATCCCTTAATAGAATCCACTCATTCTTGAGTGTACAAAATGAATGAGCTTTCATCATGTGTTGTAGGACAACCTTAAGGGCTAGAGACAAACCATAAAATCCTACATGTGCATAGATGATTCATATAAAATAGCTAAAGAGGATTATATCTAGCTCAATTAGGAGGATATGTGTTGATGAGGTTTATCTCACATCCAAATCTCTCAAAATAGGGCAAAAGTTAGTCAGTAGGGCCATATATTTTGACTTATTAGCCCAATTGATGAACCATATATGAGAACACATCAAAATAGGTGTTTTTAATTATATAATGGATATTTTATAGTCTTCATTGAGCCTTGGGAGTGAAGGTTGTAGCTGGTCGGAGGCATCCCTTAAGAGAATCCACTTGTCCCTGAGTATGCAAAATGAGTGAACTTTCATTATACATTGTAGGATAACCATGAAGGCTAAAGACAAACTGTCAAATCCCACATGTACATGAATGATTCATTTAGGAGATACCAAAAGGATTATCTCTAACTTAATCTATAAGAGATGTTAAAATAAGGTTTCTCTTATATCCAAATCTCTCAGAATAGGTCAAAAGTTGGTCAGTGGGAGCTATATATTCTGATTCATTAACTTAATAGATAAACTATCCATATGGACACATTAGGATAAGCATTTTAAGGTTATAATGATCTTTATCCAGTCTTAGTTGTACCTTAGAAGTGAAGTTCTAGTTGATAGAAGGCATCCCTTAAAATAATCCACTCATCCTTGAGTGTGCAAAATGAGAGAAATTTTATTGTGCATTGTAGGAGAACCAAGAGGGATAGAGATGAACCATCAACTCTTACACATGCACTGATGAGTCATATAAGAGAGATTGGGAGGATTCTATCTAACTTGATCAGGAGGAGACATATAAATGAGGTTTCTATTACAGCTAAATCTCTTTAAATAGGCTAAAAGTTGGTTAGTGGGGGTTGTATATTCTCACGCATTGGCTCAATCAACAAACTATCTACATGGACATGTCAATATAGTTATTTTAAAGTTATAAATACCATTGTTTAGTCTCAGTTGAACTATGAAATTGAAAGTTACAGTTGATCAGAGGCATCCCTTAAGAGAACCCACTCATCCCTGAGTATGGACAATGAGCAAACTTCAATCATGCGTTACAGGGCTAGAGATGAATCATCAACTCCTACACATGCTTAGATGAGTCCTCTAAGAGAGCATATATAAGACTATTTTCATGTTTTATTGAAAGAAAAAATATAAAGAAGGTGAAAAATGGTTTGATTAAGGTAGATAACATTAATATGAATTATTTTTTGGTTTCTCTTCATTTCAAGAAGATAATCTTCTCTACTCACAACACCAACCACATGAAGGTAGAAGTTCATCTAGTGCCACTAACCTACATTAAAATTATTAGTAAAAAATATAAATAGAAATAAACACATAATAATAAAATAGTTTAAAATTAAAATACATTAAATCAAATAAATTGACTATATTAATTTGAAACACTAGATAAACTTACTTATTCAATCTAATATACCTTCAGGATCGGCTCTATTTGCAAGTGTTTCATGAATCACTTTGTGGTCAAATTCATGCACTTTCCAAAAATTTCTATTGTGAGGCTTTTTATGATATTTTATAATTTGAATATTTGTAACAATAACTAAGTTTAAATAATGAAGCACCACCTTGTGTGTTTCAAATTCCTAAAATAACAATAATTTTATTTTATGATAGTACCTATGAAGCTATTTTTTTGGTAACCCCTATAGATCTAGTGGGATAAATTAGCTCTTTTTCATACATAATATTTGTGGTTAATTTTTTTTACACAAGTAGTATTTTGTTCTCTCATCATTGTCCTCAGGTGTAATGACTACAAAAGCATGCCCTACATTTAAAGTATAATCAAATTGTAAGCACATCTAGAAAACAATAAAAATATAACTAACATCTAACTAAGGTTGTATATTTAATTAAAAAATAAATTGTACCTAGTTGCACAAGATTTCAGATGTGGTCAAAGTCAACTGATGATGCCATTTCATGATCTATAAATTATTAGAGTGAATAGATACTCTCTACAGGTGATATAGTTCTACAATACCATTTTTCAACCCATTATTTGACTCACATTCATTCCAATTAAATTATATACATGGAGAACAAAAATATGCCATATCCCTAGTATAAATAGTCTATGAACTTGAATTTAAGCTTTGAATGGAGTGGAAAACACTTGGTCTAGGTACTATAATTCAATATTCATACATTGTCTTATGTTATTCCTCTATTAACCAAAATAATCTATGTGCATGAGAATGTTTATCCGATCCATGACAAATATTTTCATTACAGCAAGTCATAATACTTATAGCATCAATCAAATTAGCACCATCCTTCTACTTTGCCTAATCTCTTTTAAGGGCTCTTTTTACACATGCACCTGCACCATCATGTTCCTCTTTTTCATGCCCAGCCTCAAAATAAGCTCCAAAAATGATGAATGTCATTATTCTTATGCATTCTGCCTAACTAGTAAAACATTCAATAATTCTTAAACTACCTTGCATAATTGTCTGAGCAAATATAGTTTGTATCAAATATTATTTCTCTTGCATTCATATTTATATAAAATGTCTCAAAACAACCCTAGACAAACTCTATAGAATGTGATCTATCATCATTCATGTAAAAATGGTACTCCCTCAATCTTTTTGTTATTATATGTGCTATCAAGTGCATGTCTAAATGTAATATGAATAAAAATTACATTTTTAATTAAATTATAGTATTGGGATTGACCCTCATTCTATGGTTGTAGTGTGTATTTTTCAACAAAATCTACAACTAAAATAATGGTTCCAACTGGAAAGTTATCCTTGCATACCTTGAATTGATTATTTAACAAAATTTTTTAATTTGATAAGGTAAAAAAACTAGGTTTTATAGAGATCTTGGAACCACCAAAGTATAATACAAAAAAATTTAATAGGCCAAAAAAAGGTCATCCAACCAAAATAACAAAAAACCACTATACTAAATTGAAATCAAGAAAACTAGAAAACTAGACACAAAGATTAGGAGGGATGTCCCTATGATGGGTCTTTAGCATATTCAAGATTATTTACTGGGATGTCTTACTTTACCTTTGAAATCTTAGCCCATGTGTGGTTCTCGAGTCCTTCAATGGCTTCTCCAAGAAAGATCATATAGGGGCACTTCTATATTTTAACCTACAAGGGAATCTTCTTTGGGGGGACCACCATGGTAGAACCCAAAGTGGGGTTCTCAATACTTTGGGTGCTTGAATGATAAGGGTTAGGGTAGTTTGGGTAGACTGAATGAAATACTATATCATGGAATTAACATATTTATGCAAAGCATTTTAGTCCTGTATAATCTTGGTGAGGGCCATCCCTACCTCTTGAACCTTAGAGTTGAACTTCTTCAGCTACACTTTATTCCTTTTCATCTCATCAAATAAAATATAATTTCATTTATAAGTGGTATCTACAGAGGTACCCACATCAAGGGAGATCACCTTATGTTTAGGTATAAACAACTTGAGGGGGAAGTCATAAGGAGGGGATTTGGAAAGGCTAGCCTGGGGGGTGCACTTAGAGAGTTGGTGGGATCCCAAGGTGGGATAATCTAATAGGGAGTCCTCATGGGAGTCATCCCTGAAGGAGGATCCCCTAGGGGGACCTCCCAACTTTGTAGGGCTTGACCATGTTGACTATTGGTAAATAATATTTTTCTTGATTTCAAACATGAAATCAGATACATAAACTTTGGTCATAACCAATTCACATCTTGATGACTCTTTTTCATCTTTTAACACATATTTTATAGATTTATACTTTTTATAATCAACTATTTGCTTTCCAAATTCATGTGAAATATCTTCATGTATACAACTCATCAAATTTGACAAACCAACACAACTATTACATATTTCATCTAAACATTATTTAGTAAAAATAAACTATCCCTCGAGTCTTTAACAGAAAAGATGTTAGATTAATTCTCTTGATGTCTTAGGTGGAGAAGACACCATACATTCATGTAAAATCTTGTCAGTATATAGAGTATAATACATATGACAAAAAACATCAAAATGCATAACAAATTCAACATGTACCCTAAAACAACATGTGGTGCATACTTGGTTGATTTTAACATATACATTCTTAGACATCTCAAATAACCTTTGGCTAATTATCAATTGGCCATTGACTTTTTCAATAATTTTTTTTTAAAATTATGTTTAGGTCATGTCTAAGAAATGTTTTGCATGTGGCTCATGTTTTTTGAGCTTTTTCTTCTTTTAACAACATCTTTTACATTAGATGAAACCCTTGTGTTGTCATGCCAAAAAATTTCAATCAAATATCTTGTTCTTTTAGCTAATACCTTATATTTTCATGGGAGTCTACCACTAAATGCCCAACAATCTATGAGTGACAGGGCATCAAATCTTGTTTTTATTTTTATGACATTTATTAGAGTTTTTCTATTTAAATTCAATGATTTACTTATTTCACTAAGAATTCAAGTTTTAGATGTTGGCTTACTCGCTATAAATTCCATTATTACTTGTCTTGCCACATTACTGTATTTTTCCTAATTTTTATTGCATGTTGTCATAAATATATTAAATAAATTCTTTACTATTGTACTATTTTTTTCATCCATGTTGAATGTTCTTAACCCCAAACTATGCATCATAGGGCACATTTTTTGCATTTTCATTAATTAAACAAATAGATGACATTGTTTTGTATAGATTTTATTCTCAACTATATAATCCCATACATGTTGAACATGTTGTTGAACTAATATTTTTGACATTTTACCTTCCATAAGTTCTATTATTTTCTCATCTATTTCAACCAAATACCTTGATATTCATCTTATTATCCTTGGAGGTGTGGGTATAGGAGATATATTTTGTATTAAATTGGGTGGTGTTACCACTTCAACCATAGTAGGGATAATCAAGGGTTGACTATCTACATTAGACCCTATAGGCAAATTAAATTCCTCTTCATTGGGGGACACATGATTTGGGGTCATTACTTGATGTTGATTATCATCATACTCAAAAATTTCATCATGAGTGGATGTTTTATTATATTATGTTTGTCCATATGTTTCATCACTCATTACAAATATTCACTAATTCATGAATATTCTGGTTTGGAGAATTTGAATTTGCCAATTTTTTGAGTGCAACATATGACCCTTTCACCTAAAATTTTGGGATGTTTTTTTTAGGGGCCAGTTCACTAATGATTTACAATAATTATGGGATAAAATTTTCCATGTGTGTGTGTGTGTGTGTGTGTGTGTGTGTTTCTAGAGGTCACAAACCTACCACCACATGACACTATCAAGCAACATCATACTAACACCTAGTTTTATGTTATCGCTAGATAGTATCACCTAATTTTATGCTACTACCAAGCGACACCATGATATCAAGTAATGACACCATGCTATCGAGTGGCACCATACTACTAGGCAACACCATGCTATTGGGTGGCATTATATAACTACCACCAAACACTACCATCTAATTTTATGATACTACTATACATTGCCACCTAATTTTATGCTACTACGTGACACTATCGAGTAACACCAAGTTGTCAAGCGATGGGTACCATGATATCAAGTGTCACCATGCTGTCAGGTGGTATTATAATACTATCACCAAATACTACCACTTGGTTTTATGCTACCACCAGACACTACTACCTAATTTTATGTTGTTGCTTGATGTTATGCTATTACATAATACTATCGAGTAGCACCATACTATTGAATGGAACCATGATACTAAGAGACACCATGCTATCAAGTGACACCATATTTTCATGTAGAATCATGCTACCAGGTGGTATTATACTACCACCTACCCTTATGTTATCACTCAATCTTATGCTATCACCTAGCAGCTTACTACTGTTAGACACCATGATACCACCTTGATGGCATGTTTGGTAATAGACTATCTAAAACATGTAGTTACATGATAATATAGTATCACAAAAATAAACATGGTGATTTTCCACCTCTTTTACTACTCTAATTCACCAAGACAATGAATATGATTCACTTAAACAAACCTAGGGGGTTTCTATCATGACCTCTTAAAGTGAACCCTGTATATAACAAAGATTGATTAGGTTATCTTATCTCATTTGAAGATATATCTAAACTAAATTCTATAGAATTGGGCATGTTATATTCATTTTAAATATTACTTGTGTAGAGGAATCACCTTCACCTTTCCTAGAAGCCCTTATATATGTTCTTCTATCTGCTTGTATTTTTCTTTATTTTTCTTTTTTCTCTTCAATTTCCTCATTTGTTAGCTCTTTGATTGGCCTTTTGAGATGACTTCCTAACCTCATTATTTATCTTTACCAAAATAAGACAATTGTAGATTTAAACTTGAAGAATTTATAGTGATTCAAACAAAATGAATGAATAATTTATCAAATTCACATAGTTACAGTAGAAAAACTACTTAAATAATTTAAAAAAAATAAAACAAATGAGTAAATTTAGTGGGAAAGGTAAGAGAAGTTATTGGATCACAAAGGGCATGCGTGCTTTTGAAAGCATGCACACCCTTTGTGATCTACAAAAAGATAGAAAAAAAAATTAATGAGGAAAAATATGGTTTACAAAGGAAGTATGTTGTTTCCAAGTTTACAAAAAAAAATTGCCACTTTCTCTCCAAAATTACCTTTGTTTTAGGCCTAGAGGGTCCCGAACGTAGTCCAAACTCTGTCATGAACCAACCAAGGAGATTTCATAAAATTTAGGGTTTTTTCATCTTTATCGACATGTCTGATCATGTAGTTTTTATTATTTAAAAAAAACTATATGAGTTTGTAGACAGGAAATCATAGTTTTAGAATATATATATATATATATATATATATATATAATGTTAGAATATTATTTATAATTATTACTTAATTTCTACCTAACATACCTCGTTATGGACTATATACATATCATTACAAATTCCCTTATAACTTTTTTAATATTAATCAAATGTTTATAAAACTTATATCTCAATAATCTACACATTGTCAATTATGCTATAATAAAAAAAAATGATTTTCATGGAGTTAAGGTCAAAATGTTGTGTTCGTACACTTGCAATTTTAATATTTCAGTTGTCTTGATTTGTAAAATTATATATATATATATATATATATATATATATATATATATATATATATATATATATATATATATATATAAAAAATAAAAAATTAATGAAAAAATATTTTTAAAAATATTTGACATTTCACCTATCTAAATATGAAGTTTCATACAAAAATGTATTCATTTACTCAAAAAATATGTATTCATACACATGCAATTTCCTTATCTTTTCACAAAAAATGACCAATCTATTGTCATAAATACATCTATTTCATACACTTTTATCATTTGGGTAGAAAAAAATTATATATTTAAAAACTACATTCAAAATATCATAATTCATGTTCATATGTCATTGTCAAATTCCTTTTTGAAGTGTCTCTAACATTCTCTCCAAGTTCAAATATTATTATTTTTAGAAAAAAAATTCTTGTTTTATAACCCCTCTCCCGCACTTTGTCCCCCATTATCCCAAATCTACCTTGCTTTCCATGAACTTCCAACATTATATAATTCATTATTATCAATTTTATCATTATGCAATTCAATATTGTCAATTTCATCATTATTGAATTGATTGTTTTCAATTTCATCCTTAATGTCAATTGAATCATTTTCTACGACATTTAGCTCATTAGAGATAGTTTATGTAGTTTGTTTTAAATGAAATGCTTGCATTCATACCTTTTTTTTGTCTCTCACCTCTTGTATTTGATCAAGTGTTTTATTCTTAAACTTCTTTCTCTTTCTTGAATGTGATCCATCCCCATTAGACAATTGATAGCCTTTCAATGGTGGGGTCCAAAAAATCACTTGATAACTCTTATTCCCAACTTGAAATTACTACAAAAGTGCATAGAGAATGTCTGTTAAAATAGATTTCTTGAATTGGATAAAAAATCCATCAAAAAATGAATTTTTATCTATGTCAGTATAATGCATACACATTAAAATATAATGAATATGCATTATATAATAATTTATACTAGTTATATAATGTGTACATGTTATGTAATGCATATGCATTATAATAATGTGTATGCATTATAATAATACGTACGCATTACAATTTTGAATTTAAATTTTGATCCTTTTGGCTTAGAAATTACATGGATTCCCAAGCCAAAGGCTTGGACTTGTCATTCTATAGTCAAGTCTAAGAGGTTAGATATAAAATAATAAATTTCAACTTTCATCACCAAATACACTAGGAATTTCATCAACTAAAATTGAAAAATTTACCATGACGTTGAGCATGCTCTACTCTTTTAAAATATGTGATTCGTATAAATTTTTGACTATTTTAAGGTTACAAACTATATTGATTTTTAACTATAGCTTTTTTAGGCCACCACATGCTGCAAATATACATGCCTATACATGTTAATATATATTTTTTTCATTTATTGAAGTGTAAAATAAGTTATATGGTCACAAACTAGGCCTAATTCTACACACATTAAAAAAAATCATGTTTTTAGGTAGTTAGGAGATTGATAAAATATAAAAAAATATAGGTCACAAACAAGATCTTATCTAAATATTAATCAAAGGGTTTCAAACAATATTAAATGATGCTAAAAAAATATTGGGTTACACGACCATCTATCCACTCTATTTTCTTTATAAAAAAAAAGAGTTTATATTCAAATTTTAGATGTTTGACCTAGTTATACTTTATCATTTTTGAAAAAAAAATAGTGTTTTAGAAACTAAATTTGAATTACTACAATTCATGTTCTTATAAAATCTTTAAATTTTGAGTATAGCTTTTTCAAATTATCTACACAAATTCAACTTTTTAAAAATTCTAGTAAAATCATGTTCATGAGTAACTCCTTTTTGTCCCCTAAATTTATGCACTTACCTTGTAATTATATTGTCAGAAATTTTATGAGTGATGCATATAAAATAAAATAAAAATTAATGGTCACAAAGCATGAACGTCTTGGAAAAAAATTGCTAAAAAGAAAAAAGAAAAAGAAACAAATATTTGTCAATAACATAGTTATAGAGGATTGAAATTTAAACTTGTGGCAAAGAATATTTTCAAGCATAATTGTTTTAATGAAAATGTAATTGTATTATTTTATTTATTTTTTATGAAATATATTCATATATTAACTAAACATAAATATATAAATAATTCACAAAAAAATGAAGTTGTATGAAAGCACACCACGATACAATAGACAGAGCCTATGAACAAAATCAAAGTATCAAAGCAATCTTGTGAAATAGGCCTCTCCCATGAAGGACTTACCACTAAAAAAATTATATGAAATGTTTTGAAATGTTCAATCATTTTAGTTTTACTAATAAATCGTCAAAAAAAATATATAAATATATTATTATTTAAATTTATTATGTTTACATTATACACAATGTATATGTTGAATGTGTTATCATGTAAACAAATTATATTTTTAGTTTTGTATTTAAATTCTATGTTTAGTATGATGGTTCAACATGAAGAAATTACAATTATATTATGTATCATATTAAATTTAATTTTTAAATTATAATTTTCAAACTAAAATTATATAAAATATTATTTTATTTTATTCTTAATTTTAAAATAAAATAAAATACGTTAAAATAAGATTATTGAAATATTATAATTATTTTAGTTAATAGTATTTTTCATTTTTAATTTATTATTTCTTCTAATCACAACACTTCTACTACTAGAATCCACTTCTATTAGGATCCAAATCATTTAGATAAACATTTTTATAGTCTTTCCTTGATATTTTAATAACATGTTTTATAATTAACTTCATCTTTTGTTGGGATTGTCTTTAAAAAAGTATTCTAACTTTTTTTTTTCATTACTTATGATTGGATGTGTAATTACATTATTTCCACTACTAATAGACTTCCAAAATTTGTGGGATTAAAAATAAGACTCTTTAGGAAATTAGTTAATTTTCATTTGTTTATATATATATATATATATATATATATATATATATATATATATATATATATATATATATTTCACATCGCCATTACATTTATTAAAGGGTTTTTTTTTTGGTTTTTTTTTTTTAAAATGTTTGTTTAAAATGAAACTTGAAGTTTATAATTATTATATAAAAAAATTCTTAGTTTTTATATTTTATAAAAAAAAATATATCATAATTAATATAAATAAATAGTTTAAAGAAACTTTACAGGATATATAATTTTAGTTTTTTAATTATTTGTAAAGAGGGTGGTAATTGTAAAGTGTAGGACTACAAATCTAATTAATACTTAGAAGTAATATAATATTAAATAAGACATATGCATAAGTATAGTAATAAATTTATTTATTTATTACAAAAATATGGTGGTGTCTACACCAAAAAAATAGAAAGTCTAAATAAATACAAAAAAAAATTATATTCACATTTAAAATTTAATATTATAATCCATATAACAGCAATACTCACTTGTGTGTGTGTGTGTGTGTGTGTGTGTGTCCCTTTGAATCTAAAAAAATACTATATTTAGTATTCAATACATGTGTGAACTGATTAAATGAATGGGCATTGTTGTGGAAATCTAGATTTCAGGAAACATAAAGAAACACACCTTTTGTAATTGATAGAGACATACTGTATGCATCTCAAAACTCACTCCTCATTCCCCATTAAAACATGCATGTTTTGTAACAACTATTACAAAGAGACCATCTCACGGATTTGGTTGTCATGCATGTACACCAATGCAACATACTATTTTAAAAATAAGATTTTTTCCACCAAATTGAACCTATTGTCAGCAATATTTTCCCACACAAGGAATTTAAACTAACGATAAAATTCTTCTCAAAAATTAAAAAATAAAATAAACAAACAAAAAAATTATACTCATGGATGAAAGGATAAATTCACTAATCACAAACAAAATTTTTAAAAAAGGCATAAAAAATCAACAATCCTAAGAAAATGATTTCCTTGTGCATAAAGGAACTAAATACACTCTCTTGCACTCCAGCATTTTTTCTTCAAATCAAGACAATCAAAGCAAGAAAAATAAATCAGTATTTATGTATCAAGAAAAATAGGGAGCATGTAATTTTAAATACATACATCTTTCATTCAAATTGAATATGCTCTCTACAATATTTTCTTACCAAAATAATTGAAATCAATATCAAAATTCTTCTTAAAAATTTAAAGAAGAAATTGAGAAAATAAAATGATTTTTCAAACTCACAGTTCAAAATAAAAGGTCAATATTCATAACTTCAACCCAAAAAAAAAGAATTATGAAAGACAACCATCTTAACAAATTAATTTTCCTTTGTATGAAGAAAACTAAATTTTATCTACCAAATTATTTTAAAAAAGAGAGAGAGAGACAATGATAAAAACAAAAGAAATGAATAAATTTTAAAGAAGAACCAACAATTTTGTTTCACAAGAAATAAAAAAATAGTCATTGAAAATGTGCTTACCTACGATGCAATATTCCTTTGATATGTCCTTAATGCATGTTAAACTTGTTTTCATAGATTGAAATCAAGCTAATTTTCTTACATGTAAATCGATGCAAGATGTTATTCCAAGTAAAAATGATTTCTTCAAAAAATTGAAATAAATAAATTTAATCTAAAAATTCAAAATTTTAATATTAAAAAAAAAAAAAAATCATAACAAATTTATGAGAAAACTCTATTTTTTTAAAATTAAAAATATATAAAAGTAAAAAAATAAAATGAAAAAATAAATAATTTGAGTATGAATAAAGATATGTTAATTGGGAAAGAATATTTCAAATTATAATAGCCAAAAAAATGCTTTTAAAATCTTTTAAGATTTTAAAGATAAATAATATTGTTCTAAACTTAAATTATATATAAATAAATGAAAAATATTATCAAAACATTTTTTTTCAAAAAAAAATTGAAAAATAAAAATATTATATTTAATTATATTTTTCATAAATAAAATAATGTATGCAAATTTTAGAAATCTATATAACCATAAAATTTTTCTTTTATAAAAATGTCTTGGGATAGCACAAGTTTGGGTACAAAATATCTATTATTGCTATTGCAGTCATAAGAGTTATAACACAAATAACATTAGGAAAAAATATAAAATAGGAGCACATTATAAAAACAATGGAAAGACTATAGTTTTTTGAAAGGCTATCCAAATAAATAGGTAAAGATATTTTGCGAAGGTTTTCATACTTCTCCTATTACAGACTTAATCGTAATGGAAACCTTCAAGGCACTGCTCTTTTCCACTCGGTTTCAAATTGAATGGTAGTGCAAACATGTATGGATTTATTTAGGTATATGAATTTAACAACTTTCCTAGTGGGTTAGGAATGACTGCTGGATTTTCCTACGCTCTCGTACACTCCAACTTTTTTTAATTGAGAGAGATTTAATGAAAGAAAAGAGACGAACCAATATTTCTCTATCAAAAAACAAACTGGCAAAACAATATACTAAACAATAAAAGCTATACATATTCTTTGTATTACAAAAAATAGCAAAAATAATCATAGAAAAAAAGGTTTACTTAGACAAGAAAGTAATTTTCACACTCAACCTAATACCAAACTAACATAATACTAAACTTGCTCTTAAAAGACTACTTTTTTCATCAAGGACTAATAAACTGTTAATGCCACCATATGTTTACATTGATAACACATTAGATAAGCCTCTACATCCTCACATGCACATTATTGTTTAGTTAAAAAATTAATAACATTTAATATACCAACGTAAATATCTATCAACGTATCAATGTCAAAAACATTTTTCGTAGAAATCACATCGCTGACACCCATACACGACACCACCACTAGCTGCACCAATACACAACATACATCAGAAATCAATCATATTCATCCTCCAAAAAATGAATGTGGACCATCGATCCAAGACGAAAGATAAGATTCAATCCAATAAATACATGACTATCAATATAATGTTTCTTCTAAATGAATTTATAATAAAAGTTTAGTATTATTTATATATATAAAAACACATATCATTCTATTCCGCAGTTTGTTTTTTTCTTTTTAAAGTTTTGAAACTAATATCTAGTTTACAGGTAACAAAGCTCCAATGTAGAAATATTGAAAATATAAATATTTTGAGCTTTGTAGCTCGAACAAAACACTCACTTAAAATTATCATGTATTGTCTGAATTGGAGCGACTTTGATCTGAAAATCTTAATGGGATGAAAGAAAATCCAGTGGCCAGCAGCCAAGCTCTCCCAGAAATCAACCAATTGTTGCTGCTAATACGAATTCTCTGCGCAGACAGAAGAAACAAGCCAAGCTCTCCCAGAAATCTCTATCACAGCCATTGCAGCTAATCTTCAATGGAAAAAAAGAAAATAAAAAAGAACCTCAAAAAAAATTTCTCTAGTTTCATGCTCACTTAAAAAAATATACCACAGATTTATTAATGTTTCTTGTAAAAGAACAAAACCTGTATTAACAGAAACCCAAATGAATAAATGTGTACATTTAGATCTTCTTAGTGTTATGAGAAGTTTTTTTTTCCTGATATTGATAATTGGTTCTTTTTTATTTTGGAGGAACATTTTATATTCATGCGGAGCAATTTTATTTGAGGAGTCAACTACTAATGATAAGGAAGACTCGAACGCATGACCTATTGGGTAAACTCCACCTTCTCAGTAAAATAAAAAGTACATTTCATCTCACCTTCTTTACATCTCAAATAATAATGAAGAACCTCTATGGAAAAGACTCCCTGCCAAAAAAATGATTTTCACATACTTATAATATACTATTTTTTTAATAACGTTCTTCATTTGTATTGATAACAGATTAAGAGGAACTTTTACATCCTTACAATAATCAAACCCAACATTTCAACATGGAAGCACCAATACAAATCACATAAGAAGCAAGAGAAGTCGATTGTATTCACCAATGTATAAAATAAAATTAAAAAAATAAAAAAATAAAAAAAATAAAAATAAAAAATAAATTCCAAATAAAAATACATATTATTCGCTAGTGAAAATATTAGATGATTACACAATAATATTTGTAGAAAAAAATTTAATCTTATTATAAAAAAATCAATTATTGATTAATTTTTAATTAATAATTTCTAATTAATAATAATAGAAGATAAATAATCACATTATGAAATATAAGATTTATACTCTTTTTTATATATTTTTTTAAAAATATATCTTAAATCAATTTAAAGTATATGTTTCTCTCCATTTAAACATGTCAAAAACAAAATATATAAATTTTAAAAATATATTTTTTTTACATTCTTAATATTAATTTGTATTCTTAAGATTATTTTTATTTTTGATGTGACTATATTCTAAGTGTAATTTTTTCCATTTTTTCTACGATTAGATTTGTACCATATTATACCCTACTACCAACAAAAACAACATCAGTAATAACCAAACCCAACAATGCAACACGGAAGGCACAAGAACTAAGAGAAGTTCATCGTATTCATCAATGTAAAACTTCTTAAAAAAAATAAATCTCCAAATTAAAAAATGTATTACTTAGTAATGAAAATATTTAGCAAATAATCACACTATAATATTTGTCATAAAAATATCTTAATTTTGTTATAAAAAATTATAATTGTTAATTAAAATTTAATAATAATAATAATAATAAGACTCATAATCATTTGGTATCATTGGATTAACCCTCTTTTTAATATATTTTAAAAAAATATTTTAAATCAATTCAAAATATAAGTTTCCTCTCATTTGAACATGTCAAAAGATATATATATATATCAAAAATTTTAATGAAGTACAATAATTGATGTTTACGTATCATATTTTTCTATCTTCTTAATATTAATTGTATTTTCAAAATTATTTTAATTTTGATGTGATATACATTTTAAGATATGATTTCTTCCACTCATTTTTTTACTATATTATTATTAATAATAGTACATTTTTCAAAAAAAAAAAATTACTAATAACCCTTTTCTCCATAATAATTAAATTAAATTTTAATATCAACATTTTATATATTACACTCCTCCATCACCCGACAAAATTAATTTTAAAAACATCCTATCATATCTTAAAAGCAACGACATTTTATATATTGCACTCCACCATTACCGGACAAAATTAATTTTAAAAACATCCTATCATGTCTTAAAAAGCAACGACATAACAGCAAACCAAAGGTTTTGCTTCCACTGTTATCATTCTGAACATGCAGACTACATTATTATTTGTTTCAAAAGCTAAAAAACTTTATCACGGTAAGCCATTTCGAATCCTATTTTTCCTTGTTGGACAGTCTGCCCCGAGATACTTACTGTCATGGGCTTTATGTCTTGTCATGGCCAATAAGAGTGTGAAGTATATGCTACTTGGCATTCATTGTGCATGGCCTTTCTCTGTATATCTATGTGCTTTGAAATTCTACAAATTGATAAGACCAGATCCAATTTACATCATATCCTGACAGTGACTGTACTTCACAGAAATCAGCAACAAAATGCAAATCATATTTATCACATGAGCACGTTACCACAATTTCAAGCTGTTTTTTTGGGGTGATGTTCACATTATTATTATTTTTATAATTGAAAGTCATTCAGGGGATCACAATAGAAAGATCGTCAATTAATATTTATTATTTATATATTGATAAATAAACATAAATTCAAAATATAATAAAAAAATTGTTAATTAAATATAAAAATTTAGAAATAAAATTAAAGTATTGAAATATTAATTAAAAAGTGAAACACAAATGTACCAAAAAGTACTTATAATATAAGGAGTGGTGGGGCGTTCAAATATAGTGAGTATGTTCACTTTTAATTTCAATCTTAAAGTCTATTTGATCATCACTATTAAGAAAAAAAAAAAAAATCTTAGAGATTTCAATAGTAATATCTTAATCATAAAGTGCTTTTCAAGCCTCATTTTTTTTTTCACAAAATATTTTGAACTTAGTATAATTAGATTGACATGATTTATCACCAACTAATATAAAATTTGTGAAGAATGTAATAAAATTATAAATAATTGTAATATATAAAAAATTTAAAATAAAAAACCTGGGATATATTTTTTAATTTTTTCAATAAAAAAATTTAAATTATATGTACCAGTCTATATTTATATTGTTAAATACTATAATTGAATTGTTAGATTTTTATGTACAAACATCATGTTATGTAAAAGTTTGGCATGTTGTTTTGTACTTGTAATTTTGTAATTAATTAGTATAAATATATTAAATATATTTATTTGAAATATGTCAAAGTTTTTATCTTTAATTTTTCACATATAATATTGATTAGTTGTTTTATTACTTTCATTGAATGGTGACAAATAACATCGATCTAATTATATGTTAAAAAATAATTTTCAGAAAAAAATAAATAAATAAAAAATAAAAAATAAAAATAAAATAAAAAAACACACAAAGACTTCAAATTTTATGATTTGACTAAGATGTTGCTATTTTTTTTATTGATTTCTCCAAGCAAAAACAGAAAAAACTTCTAAATGTGATCAAACATACATCAAATTTAAAACTAAAACTTCTTTATGACAATCAAATAAATCTTAAATTTAAGATTCAATATATTTAAGAAACATATTTATGTCGATACTGTTAGGTTGTGGAGCTAAAAGCTTCACCCGGATGCAAACATGGAGGAGGTCTGAGTGTCACAGCTGCCGACGTCGGTCAGGGCAACCGACGCCGGTCAGGAGAAGACAGCAGGGAAGCCGACATCGGTCAGTATCGGCCGACGTCGGTCATCTCCAGGCACACAGAGACCGACGTCGGTCGCCTGTGCAATTCAGAACTGCGAGTTTCACGGACAGTTTGTTAACGAACCAGTTGTTTGCATGTAAAAGGCTAATTTTAGTCTTGGAGTTGCATATCTAATTATTGTAATTAGATGTCTAATTATTGTTTGCATGAGATCTATATAATAGACTCATGGGTTGTATTGTAATTTGTGCTAGTTGAGTAAGAGCAAGGTTAGCTCCTTCAAAGGGAAGAAAGCAAGGTGTGTTCCTCCTAGTGCCACAGTGCCAAGTGTGTATGATTTGGGAGATCTACATGTTGTTGCAAGGTCTGGTAGAGATCCACAAGGGTGTTGGTTTGGAGAATCAGAAGGGTTCTTCATGTGTGTATGATCTTGGTCGGCAGGTGTGCAAGGCCACGTTTGAAGATCTACATGGTAAGTAAGATCATTGATTTGTAGGTGTTTGTGTGTGCGAGGTCAAAGGTGATCTGCAGGGCAGCAGGATCAAAGGTGACAGCAACACAACAGGTAGCAAGATCAGGAGAGATCTACTTGGAGTACGTTGTGTACTTGGAGTGCGTGGAGTACTCAGTTTTGAAGTGCGTGGAGCACTTGTGTACTGACAGTAGTGATACTGACTGGTGGTACTGGCAGTAGTGATACTGACTTGTTGGAGGTGAACACCAACTCTATGTTTGAGTTGTGTGTTGGGACCGTAAGAGAGAGAGTGAGCTCTTGAAGAGATTTACTGTTTATGCCCTAGAGGTGTGGGATGTCGGGGAATCCAAGAACAAACACACCTTGTTCTGATCCCACTTGTTAGGATCTTGCTTCTCAAAAAGAGCACAATATGATTACCAAATACAAGCAATTAAATATGCAAAAATATCTAGAAGTACAAGTAACTAGAATTCACAAATAACACAGAATATGAGAGACAATATACAATCTTGTATTAATACTCGTACAGAAAAGAATACAATAAAGAGACGCCACCCTCTTCCACCTTACAGAGGCTTGCCACACCTCAAGTGTACAGTAATTCTTCTTCAAAACACTCTCCTACCAAAAACGGTTCCAACACACAACTCACACACATAATTGGTGTTCACCTCTCCAACCAGTTAATAATAACCCTGTCAGTACACCAAGCACTCTAAAGTACTTCAAGTAGATCTCCCATGAACCTACAACCTGCAATTCAACAGACCATACTTACACATGTAGATCTCCTATGAGCTTGCAACAACTTGCAACTCAATGATCTTACAATGGAAGGATCTTCCTTGCCTTCCTCTTCAGCTCATAATTACAATACACGCCAATGGGTCTATAAATAGATCCCAAACTTGAACAATAACTTAGACTCTTAGTTTACTAATAATAGACACGCAGCTCAAGACTCGAAATAGCCTTTACATGCAAACACTCAGTTCAACTAAGTAACTGTTTGTGCAACAAACAGTTCTGGAACACACAGGCGATCGACGTCGGTTCCTGTCCAATTGGCGCTGACCGACATCGGCTGATTTCCTGCCGATGCCGGTTGCCTTCTGCAAGCATCATGATTGACGTCGGTCATACTGCCGACGCCGGTACTTCTGGAACTTAAGCATCCTCCTTTTCTTCGTCTACATAGTTGAAGCTTTTAGCTCTACAACCTAACATGGGAGCCCTATAGGTGTGTAAGGAAGAAGACTGTGGCAATCTTCTTTGTTGTATTTCCTTCTGGAAGAGTATTAATACAATTGGGTATTGTCTCTCATATTCTGTGTTATTTCTGAATTCTAGTTACTTGTTACTTCTGGTTTAATTCCGCATGTTAAGTTGCTTGTACATGGTAATCAAGTGTGCTTCCGGGTCCTAACAGATACATCTTGTCCCTTACTACCATTTTAATGTATCCTATTTTAGTGTATCCTATCCCTTACTACCATTTTAGAGTACTTATTGACATAATAATTACAACTTTCAATATAATTTTAATTATACGATAAGTTTAGAATATATAATAAGAGTCCAACAATAATATATAATCTCTAAAAATGATCCACTTTAAATTTAAAATCTATTTAAATATTATAAAATAATTTTTTTTATATAAAAAAAATGATTAAAAAAAAATTTAAACACATAAAAACTAAATTTTTAAAAATCAATATATTAATTTACTTAAATTATAATTATTTATAACATAATAAAATTATTAATCAATATAAAATTTATCAATAAATAAAAATATATAATAAATTTAAAATAAAATATATATGGTATTGCCAATTTACCAAGTTTTATGTACAATGAAATTTGTGTTCTCGTGTAATTTTAAATTAGGAATTTTAACTTTGTCTCATATTATTATTTAACGATTTTTATTTAAATTACAATAAAAAAAGAGTAGTGGTTAGGCTTATTATTTAGCCAATAATGTTGATGTTCGGTGTGCATTGCTACAATTTATTAAGTGTTTTTTTTGCCTCTAAAATTATTATTGAATGGATGTGTTATGGAGGATAAGGCATAATAACTACAAACTGCATATTTGTTTTATGGGAAGGTTGTTTTGTATTTATCCTACACATGTATAATTGGAATTTAATGAGGTTTTAAAAATATTAAAAATTAGATTTAATTGTAATAAATAATATTTTAGAATAATTGAAATGTGTAAAGATAATTTTTTAAAAGAATATTGAATTTTTATAAATTTAAAAATAATTTCAAAAAAAAAAGTAAAGAGATATAGGTTTAGAAAATAAGGTATATAAAACTTTAAAAAAATTGAAGCAAACAAAGAACTTTTCACTTTTGACTAAAACATATTACATTTTGATTGGCACTTGTAAAACCATATAAATAAGTTTTCAGCAACCTCAAAATTATGTAAATTTGATTTAGTGATATTGTTCTTCTACTTTTGAGCTTTGAAAACTTTGCTCACTTTTTTAAAATTTTACATAGATCTCTAGGAAATTGATCTTCGTCCTTGAAACTCTAATCACTCATGAAAGACAAAAAAATGCTAGGAAACTATTAAGGGCCCTATGTTATCCCTCTATTATTATCAGGTCTCTATTCTATAACAAGTTTAGAAAATAACCTTCGATAAACTTCAACAAAAAATTCAAGGATACAAACTCCTATATGACTTTTCACTAGTGTGAACAAGTGGCACAATGCAATATAAAGCTTTTGATCTTAAATAAAAATTTGTTTTAAACACTTAAACGTATAATCTTTCAATAAATGTTAGACTATTGCTTTCAATTAACTTATCACCCTTTTACTTTTCATTTACAATCACATATCATCGAACTACATCCTACATGTACTAATGCACATGTTTATTTATAAACTTCTCAATTCAAATTAGGACCCTATTTGTATACAAGTTGACACATAGTAGGCAAAAATGTCTAAAAAAAGATGAAAAAGACATGATATATCAAAATGAAGGGCCCATAAAGAAGGGCCTCAATAACATAGCATTATGTGAGAGGATCATTCCTGAACAAGTTAGCAAATAATTACAAATACATGAAATAAACTATGAAAATCAGCAATATATTAACTCAAAAAGCAAAATTGAATTACAATGGCAAAATTGCATAATCATTGGCCTCTTCAAGGGGCAACTTTCTTTGAGTAAGCTCAATACAATTCATGAATGCCTTCATTGGCCTCAACACTTATATACTAAGTCTAATCTAAGCAACTACTACTTCTCACGAATGTGGGATAAAATAAACTACTCATGGGATGACTTACAAAGCATATGCATCCACAACAACTAATATACTAACAAAGTAAAGAGAAAGGGTAGCATTGCTTCCTAACATCCCCTCCCTCTTAGAAAAATATTTGTCCTCAAAGATTTAGATGTGGGAATTAGTGTTGAATCTGAAATAATGGTTCTCATGTTGCATCCTCTGGTTGTATTCCATGTCACTAAATTAATGCCTCTATGATGGAGCAAAAGTGAAGTTGGCATGTGTGCCTATTTAGGATTGTCTCCAGATCAAGAAGGATGGATCCTTCATTATCAAGTTTTGGTAAAATAGTTTTCACTTTGATGTTTTTGCAAAGAACTTTCCTTAGACAAGAAACATGAAATACTAGGTGAACTTGAGAAGAAGGTGGAAGCACAAACTTATAAGCAACTGACACAATCTTCTGAACAACCTTATATGGCCCATAGAACTTGGGAGACAAATTATGATGCCCTTTTAGTTTTAAGAAAGATTACTTATATGGCTGGAAGCGAAGAAAAACTATATCACCTACTTGAAAAGTGCACTCAGAATAGTGTTGATCAGCCTATTGTTTCATTTTATTTTGTGCCATATAAAGATTGTCTCACAGGGTGTTGAGGACACGATCTTGGGTTCAGATAATATTATCGACTGCTTAAACTAGTGAACTACCTAGGGTGTATAGAAGGAGCACTAGTGGTGCTTGACCATATACTTCTTCATATGGAGTCATTTTAGTTAAAGTGTGGTAGGAGGTATTGTACTACCATTTGGTGAGAGAGCCACTTTGCCTACTAATGTTGTTGCTTTGAGGTGAAGCAACAAAGGAATGTTTCCAAGCATTTGTTGACAATTTCAGTTTGGCCATCCATTTGTGGATGATACCTGAAACTCATCTTCAATTGGGTACAAGTGCATCAAAATAGTTCTATCCAAAAATAGCTAATGAAGGTTGCATCATGATCTAAGATAATAGAAAAAGGAACGCCATGAAGATGGGAAATCTGGTCCAAGAAAATTTGTGTGATTGTAGAGGTGGTATAGGGATGGTTGAGGGCACAAAAATGACTATATTTGGAGAGGCTAACACACAACCAAGATCAATGTTTTCCCTCTAGATTTAGGGAACCCCTCAATTAAATCCATAAAAATATCTATCCAAATTTTGGCAAGAATGGGCAAGGGTTTTATCAACCTAGGAATGAGTGTTATTTCACCCTTGTTGCATTGGCAAGTATCACATTCAACCACCATCTGTTGAATTACCTTTATCATTCCCTTCCAAAATAAGTTGCATCATGTTTTCTCATAAGTTTTGAGAAACCTTGAGTGCCTTATAGATGAAGAAGCATAGAGTTCATAGAATATAGTCTGCTAAAGATCTATGGTCTGGGAAAGTACCAGATGGACCTTGTACCATAAAGAAACACCATCCCAAAAATAATGTGTTATGATGGAGGGGTTAGTGGGAAAATATTGAATGATTTAAGATAATGAGGAGTCATTGACACACCTTTGTTGTACAACATCCAACCAATTCAAAATATGCATGGAAATAGCTGAAAGGGAAGCTTGGTCTACAAATATGTAAGATAGAGCATCAGCCATAATATTATCCTTACCCTTATTGTAAGTGATCTCATAGTCATAACCCATGATTTTTTTGACCTATTTCTATTGTGATGGGGTAGAGATGCATTGTTTCAAGAAATATTTTAGACTCTGGTGATTATTTTTGATGCAAAAATGATTTCCTAGTAGGTATGACTGCCACTTTTGTACTACATGCAAAATGGCCATCATTTCCTTATCATAAGTAAAGAGTACTAAATTATTACTAGAAAGGGTTTTTCTGGTGAATGTAATGGGGCATCCTTCTTGGAGGAGAACATCACCAAGTCTATTACCACAAGCATCACTCTCTATAGTGAAGGTTTTGGTGAAATCTGGCATAGCTAGAATAGGTGTAGTATATATAACTTGTTTCAGTTATTTAAATGTACACGTAGGAGCTTGTGTCTATGTAGAAGAATCCTTTTTAGCCATAGCTATCAATGAAACTACAATCTTCTCATAATCCTTGACAAACTGTGATAGTATCCAGTTAACCCCAAAAAACCATGGAGGATATTGAGTGTTTGAAGATGAGGCCAATTTGTCATGGTAGTTATTTTTTTGGGATCCACCTGAACCCCTTGGGATGAAATAATATGCCTGAGATACTCTAATTTATCTTGGCCAAAAGCACATTTGAACTATTTTGTATAGAGATGATAATCAGAGAGAAGTTGCAGTGCGAGATCTAGATGTTGCAGATGCTCAGACCATGTTTTAATATTTTATTCGTCAATGCCTATAATGTTTAAGGAGAATTAGTGAGGCCAAAGGGCATGACTAAAAACTTATAGTGACCATAATGCATGCAAAAATTTATCTTAGGAATATCATCCTCATGAAGTCAGATATGGTGATATTTAGAGTGGAGATCCAACTTGGAGAAAAAATGAGCATCATAAAGCTCATCAATAATAGGGAGTGGGAAATTATCCTTGATTATGATGTGATTAAGTGATCTAAAGTCAATGTAGAAGTGCCATGACCCATCTATTTTTAGATAAAGAGAACTAGGGAAGAATATGGGCTGGTACTGGGGTGAATAATGCCTTGTTTCAATAAGTCTCAAATGAGCATATCGATCTCGATCTTTTGTTGAAATTGGTAGTGGTATGGCTTGATGTTGAGAGGAACACTTCCAGGAAAGAGATGAATATGGTGGTCCTCTAGTCATGATGGTGGTAATCCCACTAGTTTGGTAAAGACACATGTATACCTATGTAGAATGATTTTTACATCAGGAGTAGTGGAGACTGTTGATGGTTGTATTTGAATGGAATGAAGCTAGGTAATGATGTCATGTGAATTCTTCTTAAGAAGATTTTTCATACAATATGAACTTATGATGCTGAGAGACCCTGATTGTAAGCCTTTCAATGTGTGTTTTTGCCCATTATCTAAAAACTGCATCCAAAGTTCAACAAAATCTCATAAGATGGGTCTAAGTGTGTATAACCATTGGGGTCCCAAAAAAACATCACATCTATCTAAGGGCAAGACAAACATGTCAGAGTGCAAGTTATAATCTCTAATATAGATATGCACATTATGACACTTCCCTTTGCAAGGAAATGTACCCCCATTGGTAATCATGATATCAAATTTGGAATAAAGATAGACAAAACAATCAACCTATTTGGCGATCTGAGGGTCAATGAAGTTATGAGTGCTACCAAAATCAATGAGTATTTTTATAGGGATCTTATTGAAGTAACCCCTGACCCACATGGTTTGTGGGGTGGTGGATCTTGCTAAATCATGAAGAGAGATCTCTGGTTAGTCTTCCTAAGAAGTAGTTTCCACAATCAGTTGAGCTTCTTTCAGATCATCTATTATATCTTGAGCATCTTCCTAAACTTTAGTTTAAGGTGGAGAGTCCACATCTAGTAGGTAGATATTTTTATTGACACATCAATGTAACCAAGTTAATTTGTCATCATAATTATAACATAGTCCTTTTTATATACATGCTCACATCTCTGCTTCAATCAAACACTTGATAAGAGTGGTTTTGGGGGATGGCATTGTGTGAGATCATTGTCGAGTTGTATTTTTGAATGGAGCAATATTAAATTTGAATCATTGTTGAGATATGATCTTCTCTTCTACTAACTTATCCAACCCTAGGGCTTCCATCATCTTGTTGGGCTAGAATATTTTGACCTCAAATCGAATTGCATCCTTTAGTCCATTGACAAAGCAACTCCTAAAGAATTTATCAGATAATCTCTCTATGTGATTCACCAATTTTTTAAATTTTGTTTGATGCTATCATGGTTCCTATTTGGTGAAGTTTATTGAGTGCCCCAATGAAGTCATCAAAAACATTAGGGCCAAACTGTTGAAAAATGAGTGTGTAAAAATTGGTCCATATTAGCTCATCATGAGCCTTGATATACCAATGATACTAATGAAGTGCTTCATGTTCCAAGTGAAAAGATGCAAATAAGATTTTGTTGACATAAAAATTATTACGCAAACTAAAATATTGTTCTCCTGATAGATCCATCTAGTTGGATCTACACCATTGAATCTAGGAAAATCAAGCCTTGGCCCTTGAAAATTATTGGAAGAAGAAAATTCGGTATTTGAAGAGGAATCTAGAAGATAGATGTTGTTCAAGGTGGTATGTTGAAGATTAAGACTAAGAATTTTTTCATCAATATCTTTGATTTGGATTTTGAGGGCAGTAATTTCATCCTCCATGTTTCTTTCTCCTATTCAGGTTACTACCATGACTAGAAGAAGACATATATATATTGAAATGGGTAGGAAAATTAGAGTTAAAACATGTTTAATAAGGATTTTTTTTATTTAGATGAAATCAGAAAGGGTAAAGGTACTTTTACTATTTTTTTTGCACAGTGGGAGTATGATTGATGAAGACAAGGGAAATTTTAGAAATGAAAATGGGAAAACTAAATAATTTATCAAAAAGGGACAAAGAAGTATAACATAGAGATGAACACTGTAAAAAAATATCAAGATAAATAGATAAAAATAGAAGAAGTTATGGAAAAAAAATGAAAAAAGATTTTTTTTTAAGGTTTTTAGTTTCTATTTTATGTCAAATGTCTAGCCACAAGTCCTCTAAGAGTCTTCTGATACTCTGCTGATAGTTTTACAAAATTTATAGGATGAATATTTTTTGGTTTCTAGTTTTGGTCAACTATCTGAATGTAAGTCTCTTCTGACACTCTATTGATTGATTTTTTGAGTCTACTAGAAATATTTTGAAATTGATAGAAATGGGCCCCACGTTTCAATGGCTAACTAAGATTTTAAATATATCTCTCTAGATGCTGTTCCTGAAAAATGTCACTCATTTTTGGAACAACACTAGCTATTTTGGTCCTGCAGGGCCAAAATTATCTCTTCCTTTCTCGAAAATTCTTCTGAGCATTCCAGTTCTTCATTTTTCAAAGCTTTTCTAGAAATCTACAGACTCTACAGGCTTAAATATACAGACTCTGTAGATATGTTTCTATGGACTCAACATGATTGAGATTAGCAGGTTCAAAGGCTCAAAGGCTTTTGCACTTTGGTTCAGTCAAAGGATTTCAATCTGCAAAAGAACAAAGGACTTAGCCAAATAATGAAGAATGAACCGTTGAACCATTGAACTAAAGTTGGTTCAATTGGTTGGTTCAATCTAAAGGTTCAAGGGGCTACCCCAAAGCGAAAAAGGCAAGTGCCCTTGTGGAGGGCAGGCAGTATTGATTTGAAGGAATTCACCTAGGAAGAGAGCCTGAAGAAAGCAAAGGAAAAGCCCGACTGAAGAGAAAAGCCCACAGAAAAGTGCCCAATGGAAAAAGTTAGTGCAGTGGACACCACCATGTGTCATCTTCTGCAGGACCCACAAAGGTTTCTAAAGCTTCTAAAAGTTAAGCGAAATACGTCACGTGTCTTGTTATGATTCAGTGAAACATGACAAGTGTTTGCATCCGTCATGCAAGAGTGGCAATTTTTTTTGCCCTTGCATCTTTTGGTCTCTTCCATGTAGGAGCAACAAATTTTTCCGCCCATGCATCCCCATTTCCTCCTCTCCTCCAAGTGCAAGGGCGGTGATTTTTTCCACCCTTATACATTCTTCTTCAACATGCATTGGTGACAATTTTTGTCACTGACACATACTTTCTCCCTAATGTGCAAAGGCGGCAATTTTTTCCGCCTATGCACAAGAAATTCTCCAATATGCAAGGGCAGCAATTTTTGCCACCCCTACATACCTTCTCCCCATTTTTTCTAACTCTGGGAAATTTTCATTTTTTCTATTTTTCATGCCCGCTCCCATTTTCTTCCGCTTTTCAACCTGCTCTCGCCTCAGCCTTTTCAAGCACATTTCCCTAGTCATGATCACTCAAATGTGCAGTTTTCTTAGATTGCTAAATTTTCCCCTGATTGCACAATCATGATTCTTACTAAAGTTTCTCTAAAGAAGTTGAAGACAATGAAGAAGACTGGAAATAAAGATTGAAGCTGTTCTTCCATGCTTTATTCAAAATGCACTTTGTAATTGACTTGGGACATTTTCATGTGTACTTTTGTAATATGTAATTACATGTAAAAAATCTAGAAAAATATCTCAAAAGTCAAAGATGACTCATCTTTGACTAAGATATTTTTATATTTTAATCTTTTTAGTTTTGAAGGTTTCTCCCTATATATAGAGGGGACCTCTTTTGTAAATGGATCTCTGATAATTGAGAGCAAAAACTCTGCTAAAATTGAGACACTTCTTGAGACTTTGTGCTCAACTTGTAAATCATATTTCATCAAATGAATGAGAAATAGGTTTATTTCAGACTTTGTGTTGAAGTAATTGGTGTTATTTAGGAAATGGTTCTTATGTCCTCTTTCCTGATAATCTCTTATCTGTTTGATTTAATAAGCAAAGTGTGTGTGTTGATATTATCTGAGGACGTTTCTAAAAGATAGAAGAAAGACTTTGAGGTACTTTTATCTTGGTGATCCTTTTATCCTTGGTAGTTTTAGGCAAAGACTTTGTGCTTTGTTTCACTCTACGGTTACACGTATTCTAGATCAGTGAAGGAGACAACGGAAGACTTTGTGCTTACGTAGGTTTTCTTGTAGACTTTGTTACCTAATTTAGGGGATTTTTTTCTCTATGTTGGATACCATTCCTAAAAGAAGAGGAATGTTATTATCTAACAACCAAGATTTCTCTCTTTTGTTCCTTGGACATCACCTCTAAAAAAGAGAGGTGGATGCTGTTATACTACCCCAAGTATTATTTTTTACTTAATTATATATACATATAGCGTATAAATATTCATAGGAAACCACCCCTTGATGAGAGGAGAGATTTACCTCATCCAGATGTGGTAAACCCACACTTTTTGTGGTGTAGATCTCCCTATGCTGTGGTTGATATACCCATTTTGTCTTCAGTTAGTTGAAGACAAAATATTCACCCAACAGATACCAATGCATTCTAAGCGAGTATTACTCTCTATGAAAAATTTGGCCATGGATTTACCCCTAAGCAATAGGTCTTGGTTTTCTTCATGGATGAGAACTACTCAATTGGGAATGGGTTGTTACCCATTTCACTAAAAGGTCCTTTCAATGGGTCAGCTATTTTGGGGTTCCTGTGGTACTCCTCACAATGAGTTTTAGGGCTTTCACCCAAGCACTTCCCGTAGTTATGTGGAAAAGTTTTTATCTTGATCCCAAATAGATTATTGTAATAAAAAAAATACTCAAATGAATTATGCAGTAGAATAGAGTTAAGAATTTTTTAGAAGAATACTTAAATGAATTATGAAACATAACAAAGTTTAGACTTTCTAGAAAAAAAATTGGCCCTAAAAAGTGCTCTGATACTAAATGAGAGGATTCTTCTTGAATAAGTTAGTAGATAATTACAAATACATGAAATAAACTATGAAAATTAGCAATATATTAACTCAAATAAGCAAAACTAAATTACAATGGTAGAATTGCATAATTGCTGGCCTCTTTGAGGGGTCAACCTCCTTCGAGTAAACTTAATTCAATATAATTAGTGGAAGCATTCATTGGTCTCAACACTTACTTATATACTAAGTCTAATCTAAGCAACTATGAAAATCAACAATATATTAACTCAAATAAGCAGAACTAAATTATAATGGTAGAATTACATAATCACTAGCCTCTTCAAGGGGAAAACCTCCTTTGAACAAGCTCAATTCAATATAATTAGTGGATGGTTTCATTGGCCTCAACACTTATACATGAAATAATCTACAAAAATTAGAAATATATTAACTCAAATAAGTAGAACTAAATTACAATGGTAGAATTGCAAAATCATTGATCTCTTCGAGGGGACAACCTCCTTTGAGCAAGCTCAATTCAATACAACTCGTGGATGCTTTCATTGGCCTCAACACTTATATAATAAGTCTAATCTAAGCAACTACTACTTCTCATGAATGTGGGATAAAACAAAATGCTCATGGGACAACTTATAAAGCATATGCATCCACAATAACTAATATACTAACAAAGTAAATAGAAGGGGTATCACAAGTTCATTAAATTATGTTTCTTGATAGACAATAATTATAGTGATATGATCATGAAAGACTAGAACCACACTACTACATCCTTAGTTAAATGCTAAAAAATTAAGAAAATAGGGTGGGGAAGGGCATGGGAGAAGGGGGAAGACATAAAATAAGAGGAAAAGGAGATAAACATGGCCTAGAACATAAGAAACATGTACCAATAAGAAGTTAATATGATCCACTTGTCAATGAACACATAATTAGCCTGGAACCATGCAATTTGACAACTAATACGACCCCTAGACCAAAATTGAGTGTTTGCATAATGCCCCCCTTTGATGTGTGTGTGTGTGTGTGTGTGTGTGTGTGTGTGTGTGTGTGTGCGTGTGTGCACGCATGCGCGCACGTGTGTGTGTGTGTGAGCATATGTGTGCACACATGTCAAAGTGAAACAAATAATCTCACCTATAGAGTTTGTATATGATGCTTCAATTGTCAATATGTATAAGAGTTCTCAAAGTTAATATAGAAGCAATGACAAATTGAAAGTCTAAAGGAAAGAGAGACTACCTGATTGCCACCATGAAAATTCATGAATATTATGGAATAAATATCCATGCACATGTGTCTAGGATATAGAAACTTATGCCCCTAAAAACACATGGGAACCATATGAAAGTAAATAAGTGTTTATTAAATTCAAGGAATTACTGAAATATAGGAAAATAAAATGAGGATATGAAAAAATACACCTAGTTGTACTAAAAATTATGAAGTTACTACTATGAAATATACATATTAGAACCTATGTTGTATCTTAATATATGTGTCTCGTTAGGAGATCAAGTGAAGTACGTTTTATACCACCATGTGATTGATTCTATATGAGGGAACATGGGAAAATATGTTATGTAAAACCATGTGATTTATTCTATGAGAGGAAGTGAGGGAGAATATATTGTGTACTACCATGAGATTTATTCCATATGAGGGAACAAGGGAGATTATGTTGTGTACCACCATGTGTTTTTATCAGAGATAAAATAAGTGGATTAAATATGCCCCCCTTTAAAGGTATGGGATGAACCTATGAATAACATATCTCAAAAGAAAAGGATTATGCACACCATGTGTAAAATCAAAAAATAGATGTATAATTATGTAAGATAAAATTGTGAAAGTATGAATGCCATAGATAAATGATGGCTAAATAAGATTGAAGTATAATCTATGTTTAACATGCCCCAAAGTCATAAATATATAAGTATCATAAGAAAAATAAAAATGGAATGTCCATTATGGAAAATATATAATCAATGCAAGTGCAATAGTAATATGTTCCTTATGAGTTTAGACACCTAAAATTGGCCACCAATGGCTTCAACCAAACTTTAGACCAATTCTTACCAACCATTACAAATTAAGCCTAAGAATCACTGAACATCCTTACTTTGCTTTTGCATCATTCATCAAAGTTTATAATCTGGTTGAGACATCCCTCTTTGGGGTATCCTAGCATAAGCAACAAAAACCTCTCACAAATTCATCTCTAAGCAACATGTGACATCATAACATACAATTTGGTTTATATACCTAATTAAATGAGGGCAAGTGTACATATGAAATTAAATCAAATCTTGAAAATTCTAAAAAGCCTAATCATAATTAATTAAAATGTCAAATCAAATTAAAATTCTAGTTGAATTATCCATGTGTAATTAATGACATTTTAAAATAGGAAATTCAAAAATCAAGAATATCCTAGGTTTTTATGATTACCTTTGGTGAGTTTTCAAGCCTTTGTAAATATCTCAAAATATCTCACCCATGCCTATTCATTGCAAGTTATTAATTCTTGACACCTTTTAACTCTATTGGGGTTAATTAACTCACTTAGGTTAGATTTGAACCTATTCCATATTTTCACTACACTTTAACTCACCTTGAGTTGGGGTTAGTTCCTAAGCTTATAAATATAAGCATTTACCTCTTCATTTGAAGAGCTAGGATAGATTAAAGTTATAATGCATATTTTGAAGCAAGATTGAAAGCAATAGTGTTATAATGCCAAAATCATAAGCTAAGCCATCAAGCAAACATAAGCCACAAGCCACAATGGTGCCAAGGAGAGAATGAAATAGCCAAAATCCATTACCAAAGACTCTTTGAGCACAAGCCAAGTAAGCTACAAATGAATCACTTGGATATCTCAAGGAAGATAAGGGATTTGTCATTTTTTATATTTTAGTTGTGCTTTCATATGTATTTTGTTCACTATACTCCCCCTAAGATCTAGGCTTAGAGATGTTAGCATGTTAGTGTGTTGATTTCATTTATTTTATGAAACTAACACTTGATCTAACCTTCTCTCTATTATTAAATTCCTATGATCACAAATGGCACTCCCAATGAGATGCTATGCAACCCACATACCAAGGAGACCAAGATGAAATTCATAAATCTTTAAATGAATGCTTGAATATCTTTAAAATTAAAATTTTAGCTTTGTTTTTTTTGTATTTGTGTTTTTTATGCTAACTCAGATCTATATAAAGACTGACATCGATCAGACATAACTGACATCAGTTCCACCTAACCACCATTGGTTCTACCTAACTGATCTCAATTCTAGGTGACCATCATTGGTTAGGTTATAGGGTAAAACATGGCTTACAAAACTTGGATTTTGAATATTTTTGGTACTCATAATCATTATTTCTTGGTTTCATTAGCTTGTATTTTCCCTGTCTAACCATATCATTATAGGTTTTTGAGGATTTTTTGTGTTAAACTTGAGCTAACTAACATTTTTGAATCATGTTTGTTTTGCCTTTGGGTTCATAGGCAACTAATCTTGATCATTATTTATTGGTATCAATTATTACCAATTGACATCTATTCCCTAGTAACTAGTATTAGTCACAGGTGGCCGGTATTGGTCTCTATGTTTTAAAAAATAGGAAACCCAAGAGCTATGTTTTGAAAAATTTTTAGTTCATCCATGATTGTGCTACAAAATAGGAGGAAACTCTCTAACCCTTTTAGGTCCAAAGTGGGAATAGACCATGAATTTACAAGTTTAGACTCATGAAAATTTCATTTTGGGTGTTATAATGAATTTAGATAAGTCTTGAACACTTCACTTTGGTGCCTAAAATAATTTTTTTAGGTCTTAAACACTTCATTTTTAGTGCTTAAAATGAAAACATAGGTTTTTTTTCTTAAGTTATTTTGTGCAAATTCTTACAAGTTTTTTAAATAAGTCAAGGGGCCTAAAACTTTATCATACATATCAATTTGGTGCCTAAAACAAACATTCACTTAGATTGTAATTTTTTAAAAGTGTTTGTTACTTGTGTGTATTTTTTTGTGTAAAATGAAGAGTGTGTGTATGCTCTCCCCCTATCCCCTATAGGGAACTCAGGTGACTAAAAGTGCCTTTTCACTTATAATTTATGCCTAGTCTAAGGTGTGGAAGGAATGTTGTTTGGGCTCTCCCTAAAACATGCATGGTTTGGGTGATCTAAAAATAATATCTCTAAAGTCCTTCCACTTAGTCATTTATTTCATGTAATTTAGCTTGTGAAGGGGAGTTCATAGATTCTTCATGATTTCTTTAGGGAAGCATTAACCTAGGGTTTCATCTCCTAGCAGTGTTTCAACCCTGTTCCATGATGGCGTATACAAATTAGGGTACATATACTATGAGAGATAGGGGGTTAAGAAACTAACCTCTCTATTCATAATGAAAACCTAAGTCAGGTTTGATTAACTAGGGGATTCCACTAAGTAGTACACAAATGGAATCTCTATGCTAAGGAATAAACCTTTACATAGTAAGTTAATTAGTATGAACTCAATTAACATGTTGAATCTCTAGCATTAGCCATGTTTGGGACCATTTAGATGGTCATAAATTTAAGTTTTAAACAACCCCACTTATCAAGAGTATTGTTGATGCAGGTGAGTAACTCGAAGGTCTATGTCATCGTATAATCTCTTGGAAGAAGGGGGTGTAAAATACCCTACCATTTCATGTGCTTTTATTTTTGGATTAATAATTAAACTCCTCTCAAGAGCATGTATGTAGATGGATTTAAATAATACAATGCAACCTTGTCAGTTTAGGGCTTAGGATCATTTACTTAGATATATTTTGTCATTTAATCCTTTATTGCTTGGTATTTTAATCTAAAACCTTTTGTTTACTTCCCCACATCAAAACGAGTCTTATTTCCACATTACTCCATTATTTGAGGAGGCATTATGCTATTCATTTGACACCTTATTTTTCCTTATACTTTTTGTGTCAAAACATTGTGTGTTCCACTTGATTGAATGGGTAATATTATGTTGCCTAAATAATTTCAAGTTTGTGCCTTAGAGTCTTGAAACAAATAATTATTTATATCTTTAGAGAGTGATAACACTGTTACACTACTCAAATTATTTCATAGACTCACCTTGTCTTGTATTATGTCCTAAGTTACAATTTAAAACTAATCCATGTGTGTCTTTATGGTCTTTGTCTAGCGTTGTTATGTCATTCAAATCTGCCTAGCTTATTTTTTCAAAGAGCTTAGTGTTCCTAAGTTGAGTTTTTAATTAACATTGACAAGTTTAGATATAAACATTGATTGATTCATGTTTAAGCCTTGTTTATTTTGGGCTTAAATACCAATCTTTCTCTTTTAGGTAATGCAAATTAGGTTAATTCTTTACCCAAATTCAAAAACTATTTGTTTGTACCATTATTTGAGAGAAAACTGTCTATCTCCAAGTACCTTTTGTTTCATGCCTCATGCCAATTTGATCAAATCCATGTCTAAATTCAAGTGCCTATTCTATGCCAAAGTGTTCCAAGTTTATTATTAGATTAAATCATTTTTTTTTTAAAGTCTAGCTTTTGACATCATGTTTGGCCAAGAGTCTTAGCACATCTTATTTGAGCTTAGATTTTGATGTCGTGTATGGACAAAAGACCTAACAACCTTTAAATTTCCTAGATTAGACCTATTTAGAACACTTTGAACCTATATTTTGGCATTTTTTTTAGTTTATCCACTTGACCTTGTTTGTGTGAGACATTTGAAGTTATACTTTTTTATACCAAATTTTATCACAAACTATTTTGGATATATAGTTCCATCCCTTTAACCAAGTTAGACTTAGTTTGAACCTTTTTGTCTTTATATAAATTATTTTTCAAAGTTTATAGATCTATAATCCCTTTTTGTCATGAAGCATTCACCATTTATTTAACCATGTCTCACTATACATGTAGTGGTGTCATGAACAATCCAAGGTATGGTAATGTTGTCACACAAGAAGACTTTATTCAAGACCCTTATGAAGACAATGCCATTTGTGAGATAGATCCTTATCCAACTTAAAACACTCAAGTGGGAGAACAAAGTCAATATCCTTTGGCTCATTATTTGGTCAACACACTTCCATAATCAAAGCAAGATCAAGAACATATGACACAATACTTGGCTAGCATACTTTTGACTATAGAATAAGTCTAATAACAACCCTATTACATCATAATGCCATTGGACTATGACCCTTATTTATTTGATCATAACGTTATTACAAGCAAGGACAAAGTCTTAATTAGATCCATAGAGGTATGGGATAATTTTCTGACAAACTTTACCCATGAGAATTTGCCAAGTCTAGTAAGAGGGCCTTATAATGTACTTTATGGTCAATCCAATGAATAGGTCTCATCTATCAACCTTCATGCCATAGTGTTGATGCCATATAAAGACCCTCATATTCTTTTCATAGGAAAGGGACTCCTAGAGGACCACTTCATACAAATTTAAATAGCATAGCAAACATAACCTCACACATAACTTTTACAACATGACCATGTCCAATGCTCCTCTTATTGAGTTAGCTCCTTCAACAATAGTCTTAATGGAGTTGACAAGACAAAAACATTAGGGTATTAACCCATTTTGGAGACACATTTAATTTCCATGCCATCGAAGAAGTATCTTCTACTTCAATGCAACATAGTGATCCAAATATAGTGGAAAATATGTAAGTTCCATCCAATCTAGACCAAAGTGGTGTAAGTGCACAAACAACTAGTCAACAATAAAATGTGCCTTTAGTCAACACTATGTGTGGTTAATAAATGCAAAGGGAAGGAACTTATACCTCCCAACCTCAAAAAACTACCTCTAATCCTCAACCAACTACTTATTTTATCACACAACCTCAAGGATTAAGTAGTCAAGTAATGACCAGTGCCATACCTTAAAAAAATGTGATAAATGTTACTCCACCCCAATAGATGATGAATAACATTACAGAATAATAGACACCATCTAACATACCCATGTAGTATAGGAAAAACATCTTGCCACCTCAATAAGGGCAACCAATGTTTCACCTCACTAGGTAGTGGTGAACATACCTCTTCAATCACAGACCAACATGCCAATACAAAACTAAACAATGTATAATCAACAACATATAAGTATTGGTTAGTAACAAATGCCAAATATCCAACATGTGTTTGTATCCCAATAAGGATTCTTATAACTAAGAGGTTATAATGTTCTATAAGTACCAATTAGGCAATAATTACCTTTCATGCCAAATGTGCCACAAGTTTAATGATAGGGCCTTGGTTCACAAGTTACCCTTAGTAAGCTTTGACTAGTTAGAATCATGTCATTATTCAACCTCACTAAGCACAATACATCCATATCCCTCCATCTCAATTGTAATTTCCCCAAAGCCAAACCCATATACCAAATCCTAAAAGTGTGTGCAATTACAATAATCACACCCAAATTTATGTATGCATATTCTTGGTCCATTCCCAAACCAAACTAACATTCTAAAATAAACCCAATGTCTACCTCAAGCCAATGTTCCCACTAGTTTCCTCACACAATAATTACAACAAATGAAGGATGCAATTGTCACTATCTAAGCTGAGAAGTAGACAAAAAAGTTCAAGTTGGATGACATGTGTTCTTACCCTTTCAATATGGAGTACTCATGAATACCATTTCCTTCAAGGTGTGAACCACCAAAGTTTGAAAAATATAAGGGGAAATGTGACCCCAAGTCCCATTTGATGAAGTTATTAATTGTGTGCCAACAAGTGGCCTATAGTGATATATACCTTTTATTGTTGTTTCCAATAAGCATAATAGGACAATCATTGGAATGGTTCCTAAAATTACCCAAGAATTCAATTTCTAATTTAGATAATCTTTCATACATTTTTTTGTAACACTTATATAATATCGAGCATGAGATTTCATTGGTAGAGTTAACACAAGCCAAACATAAGGCCAGTGAAATATTTGTGAGTTATTTATAGTGATGGATAGCTCTTGCAAGTTGATTTACCCATAATCTTCCAAATAATATACCAAATAAGCAACTATTTGTTATATTCACAAAAAATTTACACAATAAGATATCTTACCATTTAAGCTACAATGCACACACACTTATAAGGAAATCATTGATAAAGGTTTGTTGATCAAAAGAGACCTTATTAATAAATGGATCATAAAAATTACCTCATCTAATCAGAGTTAGAATGAAAACTAGAATCATTGCCAAAATTAGAACTAAGTCCAAGCACAAGCAACACAACAAACCTAGGCCAAAAATTATGACAAACCCAAGCCATTCAATCAAAACAAGAATGTTGTGGGAAATGGAATAATTGAGTCACAACATGTCCAAATGGTATAAACACCATCTACTTAGCCTATGCCTCATATGTAAATTAATCTTAACCAATAACTTCTTTAGCAAATTCAACAAGTACAACAACCTAAACTAGTGTAATAAATGTAGCAACCATTTCCTTTGAAAAATCCTTCTCCAAGGAGAACTATGCCAAATCATCGCATCTTTAGTGACATTAGATAAACCATTGAATCTATGTTTTTCAAGCTTGCCATAACTAACCTAATCTAATGGCCTATTCCAAAACACTATCTAGAGGGCATTGACTATCCAAACTGGGATAGGAAAATTGAATTATGTGAGTATCATAGGGTTAATGGCCATAATTTACATCATTGTGTGCAAATTAAATAGTTGATTGAGAATATGTTGGAGAATAGAGATATCACATTGGATTGCATAGCTTCCTCATCCAATTAGAATGTTAAAATCCATCAAACTCCCTTTCCCCAACATAACAACCAATAACAATAAAGGCTAGGATAACAACAATAATAGTATCAACAACCAAGGTAGAACCAATAATGTCAAATAGATGGGAAAAACCAATGCCAAAATAATTCCAACAACTAACATACCTATCATACAATTTCACATGACTACAACAAGGTTGTGTGAATCTAGGAATTTGACTCAAGAGAGGATGGTTAGTATGGTGTTAGTTTCAAAATGAAAATAAGATGAAAGAAACACAATATATAACATAACATCTCTAGGCATAGACACTAGGGAGAGCTTAGTTAACAAACATGAATAAAACACACAACTAAAATGCAAAAAAAACTCTCTTTTACCTTCCTTGGATGATCCAGAATGCTTGTTGTAGTGTCTTGCTCGACTTGTGCTCATGAAGTCCTTAGCAATGGAAGATTGGCTACCTCCATGTCTCCTTGGCACCTTTAGCTTGTGGCTTAGAATAAATATGGCATGGTAACACTAATTGTAATTGATTTTTGAAGACATTTGTGTATTATAACTTTGCACCAAAATAACCTAGAAATAATGTTCAAGGCCTCACTATTTATAGATTTTTGAGATTGATTAGAATCAACCATCCATCCTGAGATGAAGATGTGTGGCTAAGGATTAATCCAATTTTGCAATTAAAATTGATAAATAGGCTCATCAATATTTGGGATACAAGATAAATTAAGAGGTATGGAGGGCTTTGATGAGGCATGGGAGGCATGAATCCTGATATTTGTGGCATTTATGGCCTAGGGATGTCTTCCCAAGAAATGAGGTCACCTGATGATGTAGATATTAAATATTCATTTCTAAAAACAAAATTTCAACAAATTTCCATGTAATTATTAATTAGGCCTTGATTTAAGTTAATTATCTCTTAAGCATGTTTAAGCACTTTATGCACAAATTACTCAAATTGATCAGAATGCCTTGTTATTGGTCCAAAATTTGACTAAATTAGAATTGGAAGGCAATGTCAAATTCATTGGATCAGTTATCCCATTTAGGATGTTACCAATAACAAATAACAAAGTCACGTATCTTGTGCAAGAGATTTGATAGGAAAGAGCAATCTAGAGCACCTAGGTGCAAAATTAGCATTTTGACTCAGAATGATCTGATTAAAGTTAGCTAGCCCATAAATTTCATTGCCCCATTTAGGGATGCCCTAGCCAAAATCAGCACTTTAATATATCAATTTCAACTCATTTAATGTTTTTTAGTATTTTTAGGCCAAATTATGCATTTTGGGTAGAAATTGGTGAAGAGCTTAGTTGGACGTTATCGATGGCCAGTTTTAGGTGTCTACAAGTTATAGGTCATATTGAAAGAGGCCAAATTAACACCATCTCCATCAATCTAAGACCAAGTACCAGTCAATCAAGACCATTTCTAATCATTCCCAATTAACCAACCCATGCTGGTGATCCTTCCTTGACCTAAGACTACATATAGGCATACCAACAAGAAGGGATTCCCAATTTTGGACCTTATATTGATAACTCATCATTAGCTCATGACCATGCACAAGTGCAATGACAACCAAGACTTATCCTATCTAGTCCCCCTCCACCATCATTTGTTAGAGAAATGGTCTTGTATCTAATCCCAATTGTGAAATCATAACTTGGAAGTCAAAGAGTACCATACTAGGCCCATGGCCATCTACCACTTCACCCATCATCTAACCAACTATTCTAGCTTATAACAAGCCATTTACTACTGTACAAGAAAATACGTTTGATATTATAGAATAATTACAAAATACACCTACATAAATATCCATTTTAGATTTGTTACATATGTCTACAATCCATAAGAACATCTTGACTAAGATCCTTAGCTAATCCCAGGTTCTTAATCACATATCCCTAGATAAATTCCAATATTTCATTAGGCATCTATCTCTAAGACAATAATTAACCTTCAACCAAAGTGATATCTCATCCCTTGGCTCACTGCATAACAATCCATTATACATAGAAGTTGTTATAATATGGCACAAAGTGAAACGTGTCCTCATAGATAATAGATTAGGACTACATATTATGTCTCTAAATATCATCTAGATTTTCAAGTACATGATAACCGATCTCTAACAAAAAACAATCACCATCAAGGCTTATGACAATGAAGAATGAGAATCATAATGCACCATCAAGTTGTTAGTTATCATTAGGCCTTTGATGCATGATACCTTATGCCATGTATTAGACTTAATTTATCATATAATATGATTTTAGGTCAACCTTAGATACATGAAATTCATGAAATCACATCAACATTGCACCAATGTATCAAGTTCCCCCATTTAGGTATGGAGGTCACTTTCAATAGAGATTTATATCCATATGAACATTACAAGCATTTAAAGATCGAGTATCAAAGATATAACTATCATTTTGGATTGAATCCAATTTTCAAGAAGTACAAGGGAAAATAAATACTTTTTGATTCACTAGAGGCCAACTGAATTGATCTTGACACCCTTGATTCCCTTTCCCACATGCCACATCCTAAAATATGCAATCATTATACCATCTTGGTTAATAGCCTAGGAGAATAATTGATCCATGATACATTATACATTTCCAAGCTTCCAAAAAACCCCAAGTCCTTTAGAATAACTAAAGCCAAACCACCTTGCATGGAATGGAAATTAAAGGGCAAAGCCAAATTACATAGTCCATCACCTGCCATTTTAATATTTGGAACTAAACAAGAATATGACCCTCTTACAGATGATGAGTCATGGTTATACAATTACAAATTATCCAACTATTACATCAATGATAAATATCATATTTCAAACAAAATCATGGAGAAATATGCTTATGAAGGAAGAGGCCTTAGGTTAAATAAACAAGGTATGTTTGAAATAATTTCTACCACTTGATACAAAGGAACCTATGAACCTGGATTTAAACCACCTGAGGGTGACCCCACATATCTTATTTGAGTACTTATGCCAATGACTAGTGATGATGATGTTGATAGTGAAGCAGAGTCCAATAATATCTTTTTTGATGATCTAGCTGATACCAATTTGTTTGAACACTAATTCCATTTTTACCTTTCAACCAATTATTTGCGATAATCCACTTCTATTATATTATCATCAATAGATACATTGTGGCCAATGAGTATTAATATTACCATTTGATGAGTTCCAGAATGATGAGGCCTTCTCTAATTTCTTACATCTTAGCGATAATGTTCTATTGGGATACCACAAACAAGGGTTCTCAATCAAGTTGGATTCTGATGCCTATTTTAGAGAATGGGTGAACACCCTTAGCCATAAATAATTAAATAAAAATATTGAGGTCCCAAATTGAAAAAACTCTCTGAGGGACTTTTGAACCAATAAAATAGTAAAGATAAAGGCCAATCTAGTGGTGAATACTTGTTTTAGGCATCATTAAATGTGGTTGTTTAACCTTCCTCAAACATAGCTTAGAAGACCATAAATGATGAACTTGCATATGGGTTTGAGTTTGATATTGAAGAAAAACAAACTTTTGATTGAATCATCCAAGAGTTCCCAATTGTGTTTGTCACATGGCCATCCCTACCACTCGGGGATTATGATTTATCATGCCTAGGAGACCTTGAAGAGCCAGTCTTAATAGAGGACTCTACTGTTGTAAGCTAGTTTTAATATTTTTTTACTATTCTAATAGATGGTTCGACCCTTCTAGTGGAAGACATAATATAAGTTAACATTGAGATCCTAAACAAATTGAAATGGATCAAATTAGGCATGTCCCTCAATGAGGAGTGTGAAGTCTTTACCACACAATTATGGGAATTTGTTGATATATTTGCATGGGCATACTCTAACCTGCCTAGTTTGTAAATTTACCTTGGTTGTACACCACCTTATGGTACATATTGATGCCAAACTTGTGAAACAAAAATTACATAAGATGTATCCTCACATTGTTGTATTAGTGAAGAAAGTGTTGGAAAAACTCTTGGAAGTGAGATGTATTCAATCGATTGACTATTTAGAGTGGATCTTGAGTGTTGTACCTATCAACAAGAATCTAGAAGGAATCAAAATCTACATTAATTTCAAAGACATAAATAAAGATTACCCCTAGGATGAATTTCATCTACCAAACATTGACATGATTGTCAATTCCATATTGAGTTATGAAATGCTTTGATTAATGGATGGATTTTTAGGGTACAATAAGATCTAAATCATTCCAAAAGACCAACAAAAAACAATTTCCACCACTCCATGGGGAATATTATATTATTAGGTTATGCCAATTATTCTAAAAAATGTAAGGTCCACCTACCAAAGAGACATGGCCATCATATTTCATGATATGATGCATGACATTATTGAAGAATAAGTCAATGGAATACTCGATAAATCAAAGACTAGGGTCGATCCTTCAACAACACTGAGAGGGATATTTGATAGAATGCATGAATAGAAAGTTAGGCTTAACCCTAAAAAGTGTGTCTTTGGAGTTACTTCAAGGAAATTTCTTATCTTTATTATGTCTCATTGAGGCATTAAATTAGATCTATCTAAAGTACAAGCCATTATAATCATGCCACCACTGATCAATTTGATGTAGCTCCATAGTTTGTAGGGGAAAATATAATCCATCAGATGCTTCATATATCAATTGGCCAATAAGTACCACCCATTTACACATTTACTAAATAAAGGGGTATGATTTCATTAGGATGATGAATATTAGAAACATTTTTAGCATTTAAAAGACTGTTTCATTGAATTTCAAGTTATATTTCAAGAAAAGAAGAAGAAGAAACTAGATATGGGTATGGTAGAAAAACCTATTTGGTTATGTGCACATCGAATAAAATGATTGTGAAAAGATCCTCTTTGGCTTGGGAGAATGACCTTCAAATAATACATCACTAAAGTAAATGGTTGGTTAGATAGATAGCTGGGTGAATTGCCTAGCGCTAGCTAGATCCAAAAAGTAAGAGCTTCATCGAGGGTTGTCAATCCACACATTTTAAATAATTAATTTTAGACAACAAAAGAAAAGGTACTTAAATCAATAATAAAAAGCTATTGAAATTAAATAAAAGAAATGCTTGATAAATAAATAGGCTAAAATGACTAATATATAAATAAGTGGATTAATGCTAATGCTAAACAAGTTGGGTGTACTTCAAAAAATAGTTTGGGGGTTTGTGAACAAGCAAATGAAGAGAAAGTTAGATTTGATTAAGGGTAGGTGGGTGAAAATAGTTTGTTTTCTACCATAGTGATTGTTGGTGGTTGTTGTGACCATTAACAATTAAGGTGACCATCAATGGTTGAGACAACCATCAGTGGTTGGACAAACCATCAACAATTAGGGTGATTGTCAATAGTTACTATGTGTTGGGTCTAGGTTGATAAAAGTTAGATTGATGAGATCATAGAAGGTAATTTTGGGAGGTTGGTTTATATTGGGATATTTGTGAAATGGAAATAAAGTAATTGATAGATTGAAAACAAATACTTAGATTATCAAAGGTTAGTTAGATGAATGGTTAAGGTGGTTGAATCATTGGTGGAGTTAGCATGATTTTGGTAGAGTAATAATACTTGGCTATTATCTAAGGGAAAAAATAAGTTGGATCTCTAAAATGATAGCTGGAATGCTAGATTTTTAGAAGAAATGACTTGCAAGGAAACTCTAGATGCAAAAGCTCTTGAAGTTGGGACCAATCTCACTTCTTGTTTCTCTCTTTTTATAAGAAAGGAAGGAGAGGTGCAACAAGATGTTAAAAAGGGGTCTAACTTGATATCTAATTTTAACTTCAACATGGAAGGGCTCACACATGAATTAGACATTCTAATTATGGAAAATCAAGTTAGAGTGAAGGGTTAGTTAAGTTGGTTCAGATTGTAGAACCTAACTGTCAATGGTTAAAGTGACCATCGGTGACCAATGGCTAAGAAAAATTTGGGTTAAAAAGTATTCTAGGGGGATCGTAACATCCAGAACCATCATGTGTAGATTTTTGGTGTCTACATTTTTCTCCTTTTTGTTATGTAGTTTGTATCAACAAGATATAAATTAAAAATGGATTGTTGGTCGAAGGTTTGGTTGCCTAAGTATGGGAAGAGGTGTTCCCCCTCAAACTAAGAGTTAATGAGGTAAAATAAAATTAGTTGTAGGTTTGATAAATGGTAAAGGTGATGATGAAGGTGGATGTCAGGAAGGTGGGTGATATGTTGGGTACTTGAAGTGAAAATGAATGCATGAAGTGTGATAAAAGGTGTAATAGACAAGATCGTGCATAGACTAGGTTACTATAGCTGGTAAAAATAAAGGTTAGAGCTTATAAGGATAGGTGATAAGTAGATCACATGATCATATTTAGGTGTGATAGTTTGGATCACTCATAAATGCAAGTCTCCTAGGTAAGGTGAGTTTTTTTTTGGGTATTCAAGGTAGAAAGTGTTCCCAAGGAAAACACAAATTGGGTTAGGTGAAGTCATGGGTATCTGAGGTAGGAAGTGCTCCTGATAAGACACTAATTGGTTGAGTGTGTGTAAGGTAGTGTAAGTTCAAAATTGGTCAACATGGATTTTTTTTTCATTATTATCAAAAGGACCAGGCAAAATTCATCACAAAACATGCTCTAGATTGGGCCAAAATGAACCAATGATGAGGTGATGAGGTGGTTATCAAGGTGGGTGGAGAAGCTAGTCTCCATGGGTGGGTTCTTGATGTAGTCTGGTTTGAAAATGTTTCAAAAAGGCAAAGGTAAAGTGCTAAGACCCTAACCATCAATGGTCAAGGGTCAAGGGGTTGACCATCAGTGGTTACCCTAATCATTGATGATCAGAGCAAAACCCTAAAATTATGGTGGTCAAAAGCAAAAAGTGAGTCATTTGGACTCATTTGAACATTTGACTATTGGTAGTAAGAGATTTTGCATTTTTTAAATTTTCTAATTTTTTAACTGATGGTGATTGTTAATGATTAGGTGATTACTAAGTTAGACATCAAGACTGAGTGAACTAATGAAGATGTAGGGTGAGCATAGATGTAGATGAGGATGGGTTGTGGGTCCTTAGATTCCTCCTCAATGATAGTTGAGGAATGAGGTAGGTGGAATTTTTAATTAGTAGAGTTAGATTTGAACTTGGTACTTGTGTTATTGATTTAGTGGGAGGGTGTTGTGTTGTGCCCTAGGTATTAGGGTTTTTGGTTTGTTTGGTTTAAATTTGTTGTTAATTTAGTGTTTGACTAGGGTTAGATGAGGTAGGGGTGGGATAGAGACCAAGTTATGGTTAATTTATAGGATTTTGGGGTTGTGGGTGGAGGTTAGGGTATATTAGGTTTTGGGTGTTCCATCCATGAAATATAAACAATGACCATCGATGATTAATATTGACTATAAATGGTTGACATCCATAGGGAGTTGGATGCCTGACCATTGATGGTCACCATGACCATCAGTGGTTGGGCCAGTTGGTAAAAAGTTTGGGTTAAGAGTTAAAAATGGGGTATAGATAATGTTTGATTAGAGTGAAAATGAGATAGAGTAAGGTTTGGTATAGGAAGAAAGTTTTAATTATTGGCTGTAAGAGGTTGAGAAATGGTCAAATGGGTAAAGTCAGGTAGGTGTAAAAGAGGGTGATATTGATTTTGGTAGTTGTTGGTCTATTTATTTTTTAGTTAAAAGGATGGGGATTGGATCTCAATTATGGTATAGGTAACATTTGATTTGGGCATAAGGTAAAAATAGGTCAGGGTAGGATAAATGAAGTGGATGGGAGATGGGTTTTAGTAGTTAAGTTTGTAGATAACAATAGTAAAAGGAACTAAATGTATCTTTTAACGAACCTTACAAGCACAAGATTAGATCTAGATGTAGGATTAGGTACCTCACATCTTTGTATAGATCTACCAAGGGATGACCCTAGTGGATTGGGCACATATAAAAGAGGTCAGGCTTGGAATGATGTGATATTACAAGCAGGTGCCATGAGATATGGCAATGATTATAGACCTCATTAGGAGATGGTATCTGGCCATAAACACCTTCCTACTACCCAGTGGTGAGATGACTATCTTTCTAAAAGATGTGCATAGGATCACATGATTAACCCTTCAGGGTGATCCGATATATCACATTGAGTTGGAAGAACAGGAGGAGTTTTTAGAACTAATATATGGGGATGACCATGATCATGTCAGGTGGCATGCTGGGGGTTTTATTTACTCTATGCTCTATCAAAGGGAAAAGGGTGAGAGGAGATTAATGACCATGATGATGGTTGTGTCATGCTTTGCCCTTCCCAATTTTAGTAGTGAAAGGTTTCCTTATCTACTGCTAGGGGTGTTGGTTGAGATGTTACTAGGAAATATAGTGATTGGATGGGTACCTATGCTACTTTTTCATATATACAAGGAGTTTTGGGGCTTCAAATATCATAGGAGGTATGAAATTAACATTGGACTTGTCTGACACTATTGGGATTATGAGCACATCTAAGTGTTGAGACTGATGGTCTACTATGGGTAGGATACGCTCAGATATATTTCCTCATTGATTTTATGTAGTGGAGAGATGACTTTACCCATTCAAGTGCAGGAGGAGGATATAATAATGTAGATTGGTTCAGAGGTACACTAGTTACCTTGGTCATTGGTGATGTTACCTAGAGGCCATATGTTGGGTTTATAGAATGGGTTGGATATAGGAGGTAGACTTTATCCTTTCAAAGTTATAGGTAGATATTCAGTAGGTGAGATAAGGACGTAGAGATCATACCATTTGATAGGGTGTAGAGGTAGTTTGGATTGGTATAGGGTATCTAGGGCCCATTTCCTAACTATAGGTAGGAGGATGTAGATATCCTATTACCTGAGCCACATCCATATAGACCTTGTTAGATCATGAGGATTCACTAACATGGCCAGTGATAGATGATGTTTGTTTTCAAGATCGTTACCCTACATGGTACTAGGATCTTTACATGGCATCAAAATTTGGTGGGGATGATGGTGGTAGGTAACCTATAGATGTTGACCCAGCTAGTAGAGGTTAGTGGGCATAGTTTTAGGGGGTTTCCTTAGATGTATAGATAGGAGTTGCACTAAATGCTACATAGGTAAATGTTACAAATTTATAGGGTCAACTGGAAACTTTACAGGGTTAGGTGGTTACACTTATAGGTGAGAGGGACTAGGATAGAGATTCACTAGCCTTGGTTACCCAGGAGAGAGACTCCTTGAGATAGAGAGGAAGAGGAAGCATACCACCTACATGACCATTGAGTACCATCCCCATGACATGATACCTAGCCATCGTAGAGGAGCTACACTACTATGAGGCTATAGTCTTGAGGCATTATTTAGATGAGCCCTGATAGGGCAAGTAAAATACTAGTTTGGTAGGAGATGCTAGTGTGATGATACCAAGTCAATGGGATACTTCCATAGATGGATAGATAGGTACATTAGGAGGATAGGTAGGGACCTCAAGAGGACATGCAACAAGAGGAAGTGGTTCTCCAAGAGACAGTGGTTCCCTAGGGGCATAGTCATGATATACTATATGCTATTGTATATCATTTTGATATCAAACTATGAGCTAATGCATCGAGATGTACATTTTGAGAGAGAGACATGTATATTGTTGTATACATTATGATGTTAGACTCATGATTTATATATATGATCCTTGTTTATTTCTCATGGTTTATGGTGTGATTTGATGTTTATGGGATGATGTTTATATTGATCACTGATGATGTTATATTGATTATGATTTATGTTATGGATATTGGATACTATTGTAGACTCATCTAGCTAGGTATGTCATGGATTTTATTTATATTGATGATGATACTTTTGTCATTTATGATTATAATGATGATGTTTATGCTAAACTTTAAAATGTATATGCTTCCTTACTTAGATTTAAACATGTGGTAAAAATGGTTGTTTGTTTTATTATTCATGGATGCTATGACATGATGATGGATATGCTAATGATGTATGTTTTGGCTTATGATATATGTTGATGGGCAATGTTTATAAGTATGGTTGTTATTTTTCTTAAGTTAAAACACATGAGGTCAGTTAATTAGCAACACTAGATGTGAGAAAAAGAAAATACTCCAGAGACAAACATCTAAGTGGATATATCAGCTAGTTATGAGAGGATAAGAAGAGGGCATGATGTTTTTTCTTTGACAAGGACTAAAACAAATCTGAAGTTGGATTTCATTAAGGAACATAATCCCTTTGAATGCTTCACATAAAAATTCATTCATTGGTTAAAGATGTATCTTGATCACATAATGTCAAGTGAGCTCGAAAATCCCTTGCTTATAGTGGATAAAAGGGAGATGGTTGAAAATAGAACCTTCTTGTGAGACTAGTATGCATCTTCTAGAAGTTACCAAAGAGTTAGTATAAATAAGTCTATGTCATACAAAATGTAGACTAACCGATGTAGGAAGTATACTCATTAAAGATTATTATGAATTTTAATATTATAGTTTAAGAGAGCCGATTACAACTTTCAAAATTATTTTGCTTTTGCTTGATAATGCATCTTTTGCTTATTTTATTGCTACTTAGAGGGTTAGGGAAACTAATCTATGTGGTAAGATTCTAATAAACTGATATGCTTTTGACAAATGCCTTACTCAACTATCCTTTAAGGGAGTGGTCTAAGTTTGTATGCTTTGTTTAAAGCTTTTGATAGATGTCCTCCAAGGGAGCAGTCCACCTTACTTTGAGCAATTTTTAAATATGTTTGAGTAGCTATCCTTCAAGGGAGTAGTCTGCCAATTTTAGGAATGACATATGATTGTTATTAGTTTTGATTTTGATTTTTATTGTTTGATTTTTCTTGACATAGACATGTTTATATAGGCTTAAAGGTTCACCTTTATGGAGGAAAAACTAGAAGCACAAGAAGGTTGATGAGGTCTAAACTGGTTTTAGGTGACAATGATCATGGAAATCTATCATGTAAAAGGATCAAAAAGTATCATGAGAATCATGCCATGGCTAGAGCCATGGTACCCATTGTTCAATATTAGGCTATGATTGTGATGGATAATCACATGATTTAGTTTTATTGATTGCCCCTAAAATAGGGAGATGAATGTGATTTGAAAGAAAGGGATGAGCTTGAGTTAGATATAAGGTGAGTTTGATCCTCTTTAACAAATGTAAAGAAACACCTATGAAGCATTGAGGGGCTTAGTTTCTAGGTTGCCTTCAAGAGAGGACAACTGGTAAGCTCTTGATTCATACTTGTGGGTTATGATATTAGGTCCAAGCTAATTGAAAGGAAACTTTCCCCATTTGCTTTTCTCCATATTAGTGACATGCTGATTTTCCTTTAGGATGAGGTCTTCGATGTTAAATTATCACACTTTAAGATGTTTGATATAAGTGTATTTGATGTGCTCTTGATAGACATGAAGATGGTTAAGGGCAGATAAATGATGCTTGTCAATTATCTTAAACTGGGGTAAATGGTGCTGATGATAATCATCTTTAGAAATGAGATCTTACAAATATATGTGAAGAGATGGGATTTGGACTTCAAGAGGTAAGAAAACCTCTACTCCAAACACAAGAGAGAATGGGATAACACCTATATGGGTTTAAACTCTAGTAGGATATGACCACAAGGTGAAAGGGATATGCAAATGCCAATCCTAACTAGAGACATTGACCATTTTAGTGAGCATGGTGTTAATAGTTTTTTTAGAGGCCTCCACCTATCCATTTGTTTGAGGGCATTAAGGTGATGATAAACTTAACTTGATTCTAAATGCATCACCAAGACCTTATAATTATTTATTTTTAAAATATTTACCATTGTTAGTGATAATTTTGTGAGGAACATTGAAATGGTAGATGATGTGATTATTGATAAAGTTGACAATATTTTCTTCTTTAGTTGAGACTAGAGGAATAGCCTCTACCCATTTGGTAAAATAATTGATTGAAGTGATGATATAATGGTGTCACTATAAAGAATGGGGGTTAATCTCACTAATAAGGTCTAGACCCCATTATGATAAGGGCAAAAAATTAGTGGATATGTGAAGACTATGGCTGGGTACATGATGTAAATTGGCATGTTATTGAAATTTAACACACTTTTTCACATAGTCACAATAGTATAGGTTGAGTGTAGGAAAATAATAGCCAAGATGAAGGGTAAGCTTAGTCATGGCTAGGCCATTAAAGTATCCACCATAGATCCCATCATGCATTTCCTTGATAGCATGAGAGGCTTCATGACTGCATAGGAAATGGAAGAGGAGACCATCAAAGCCATGTTTATAAATAAGTCCTCCCATAATGGTATAATTTGAGGTATTTTGGATAAACACTCTTTGAGTATTCCTAGAGAAACCAAAAGGAATAATGGTAAGGTTGAGATAGTCAAAAGTTTGCTAATACTAAAGGTCAAGTTGGGTTTCCTCTACATTAAAGATGGTGGGAGAGTCTAGTTTGACTTAAGAAGGTTGGGTGAGTCTATGGATAATAATAGATAGCTTAGATTTAGAAGGTGCAGATAAGATATAAGAAGCAAGGGAAGCCATGATGTCAGCAAACTTATTGGTAGATCATAAGGTGGATTGGATGTGGTAGTTTTTGAATGTTGTTAATAGTTCATCAAATAGTTATTTATACTATTGTAAAACATCATTATTACACTAGTAAGATACATTGATTTTATTTACCACAAGTTGGGAGTCACCAAAGATGTTGATCATTTTGACTCTTAAAGCTAAAGCGGTTTGAAGGCCTATGACTAGGGCTTCATACTTAGCCCTATTATTGGTACATTCAAAATATATAATTAAATTCTAGTAAAAAAACTCAAGTTTAAACTCAACTAAGAGCATATGCCATTCAGCCATACATTGGTTTTGATATGGCTTGGAGTACATATACTTGAGTGGGTCGGTATTGGTTATGACATAAGTTTTGTGGTTAAGAAGGTAGTGGAAATTTTTGGTGGCCATGAAGACTAAAGTTAAGAAAAGTTTCTCAGTATGGGTGTATCAAGTCTCATACTATACAAACATGTGACTAATGTAGTAGATGGCTTGATCTTTGTGGTGTTCATCCTGATGAGAAAGCATTGCGCTTAAGGAGTGGTCAGTTTTAGAGATATAAAGGTAGAAAGGTTGGTCATCCTTGGGAGGTGTGAGGATAGGGGGAGATGAAAGGTAAATTTTAAGTGAATTAAAGGCCTTTTGAGAGTCATTATTCCACTTAAAAGAGACATCCTTTTTTAGAAGGTGATGGAAGGGTTGATACCAATCCAAGAGCTGGGAGATAAAGCAATAAATGGATTAGATCTTTCCTTGTAAACTATGGAGTTTCTTGAGTTTTATTGGAGGGAGTATGTCGAATATGGCTTTGATTTTGGTAGGATAAACTTTTATTCCCCAAAGGGAGATAATAAAGCTAAGGAGCATTCCTGACAAGAACCTAACAATGTACTTCTTGGGGTTAAGGTGGACATGGTAATGGATGAGGTGATTAAAGATAATATTGATAATGGCCAAATGATATTTACAATATTTTTATTTCCCAAGAAGGTCATCTACATAGTATTAGACAATCTTATGGATAAGGTCATGGAAGATGTAGGCCATATCACATTGGTAGGCTACACCAGTGTTCTTTAGTTCAAAAGGAATGAACCTATAGAAGAAGGTCCCCCATGGGGTGAAAAAGGAAATTTTGTGTTGATCTTCAGGGGAAATTAGGATCTGATTATAACCCAAGAATCCATCCATGAGAGATAACATCTCATGGTTGGTTGTAAGATCAACTAGTTGGTCAATGTTTGGTAGAGGGAAGTCAACTTTGGGGAAAGAAAGGTTGAGGTCACTAAATTTGACACAAATTCATAGTCCCCCTATGGCTTTGGTGATAGGCACAATATTCAAGACCCATTAGGGATAGTTAATAGGTCAAATGAAATTGATAGATAAGAGACACTGAAGCTCTTCTTTAATGAGAAGGGTTATGTGAGGGTGCATTCATTAAGTTTATGATTAATGGGATTTGAATCATGGTTGGTGATGATGTTATGGGTGAAAAAGGTGGGGTCAATTATAGGAATTTTAGCATATGACCAAGAAAAAGCTACACTACAATCTTATGGGAGGGAGGGGAAGTCCTAAAGCTCCTTAGAATTTAATGATTGGACAAGTTTGACAATGTGAGGGTTATATGGAGTGCCAAATTTTATATACATGGTAGATTAGTTTAACATGGTTTAATTCATAGGAGGAAGAGATTTGTGGATGGAAGAATTTGGTGTACCAAGATAGATGAGAATGGAATCATCATCCTGGCACTGATCGATATTAATGGTAAGAGAGTCCTCTCTTAGCATGTTAGGATGGGTCGAAAGGATGGTTGTAATTTCCCCCTCCTTTTTATAAGTTAGGGGTGTAAAGATGATCATGTTGATGAAAAAAATTTAGGTGGGATGATGTCATCATCATCACACCTAGGTAAAAAAAGAGGTTGGTGAGGAAGGGATGTCTTCCTCAAGAATGGTGGTGGTGGGTGGTTTAGTTTTACTCTTGTTGGGTAAAATGAAATTGAGGCTATGTTTCTCATGAGGGTTTATAGTCTAAATTGAAATTAACTTCTGTGGGCCATGCTCATATCATCTAAGACAAAATCCCTTCCAAACACACTTGTGGAGGTATGTCTTGGCAAAGTTTGGGTTATCCAGATAGGAGAAGCTAGAGGTAAATGGTCAAGGTAAAGAGGAGGTGGAAGAATCACCAAGTGGTATGTTAAGTCCACCATAGATGAAATGGGTTTGTTGATTTAAATTTCCAAAGGTAATAATGGCTCTGATATTGGGGTCATACCCGATCTGGTGATCAAGTTTCTCATACTTTTAGGGAGTAGGAAAAGTGTCAAGGGTAAGGAGGTGATATTCCCCTAGTGAAAGATGTTATAATTTGAATTCTAAGTGGTCTATGGTGGGTATTTTATCTGAGGGGATAGATGAGCTAGTAGATGCCTCATTGGTAGAAAAAGATATGGGTTCATCCTTTATGGTTCAAGGCTTGTCTTTGGTTGATGAGGGTGTGCTAAATGGAGGTAGAAGGACATCATTGGGTTGATAAGTCATGTTGCATGATGAAAATGGGCTTGGGATAGCTTGTATAGTGACAACTTGACCTTCATGATTAAATTTGATGTAATGATGAAGGGTAGAGGGTACATAACCTATGGAGTAGATCCAAGGTCATCCCAACAAAACATTATATTAGAATTTGCCTTTAATTGCATAGAAGAGATTTGGGAGTGTGTGAGGTCCTAAATGGATATGGAGGACAATAGTTCCCAAATTAGTGGCTATGGTGTCATTGAAGGACTAAAAGATGGCTGAGGTTTTGAACATGACATTGTTTGGTAGTTTAAGTTGATAGATGATATTAATACCAGCTCCCCCATCTATCATAAACCATTTGATGTGGGTTTGGTTGATGTAAGAAATGATGAAAAGAGGGGGATCTAGGTTATCAAGATGGATAAAAGGTATATTTGAATCCTTGAAGGTGATAAGGTTGGAAATTTAGAGAGTGCCAACAAAAGCTGCTAAAGGTTAAGGGTCTCTAGGTCAGACCTCTAATAATTATAATGCCTCTATCATTGCTTGGTGATGATGAGGTGAGGTACAAATTAACTCATATAGGCTCATATTTTCTAGGGTCTAGTGAAATTGTTTGATAACCACTCTTCTAATTGATTTGGAGGGGTTGGATTGGGAGGTACCCAAGGTAGATACCTTAGGTCTGGTTGAAGGTGAAGGAGCTTGATTTTGATTGGGTTGAGAGGTAGAAGAGGGGTATGTCCATAGGATGGACACTTTGACCTTCCCCTTATCCTTTTGCTAAGCATGTGATTGTGCAACACCCCAAAATAGAGCGCAAGGTTGAGGGAGGTAAAAGTTTGGCCTTCTAGCCTTTTGGTTGTTTATCCTCCTTGGTTGATTTGGTTTGGTGTCTGATTGATGGGTCTAGTGGGGTTAGCTCCACTTTCAGAGATGGATGATTAAGGATTTACATAGGGGAGAAGCCAAGGTTTTTGGCTGGTCTGGTTGAGGTAATAGAGGATGATTTAGTTATTTAGGATATGGTTGCTTTAGATGTTTGAGAAATGGTTGGGTCGATAGAGGTTTTTATTGGTTTGGTTGATAAGATAGGGGTGTGGATAATTGAAGTAGTGGGTTGGTTTACCAAAGGTGCGGTTGGAGGTTCTTGTTTGGTGATGTAAGGGAACCCCAATTTTTACCAAAAGGTAGATCAATCCACATCAAGTTTGGAGATAAATTCCAAACTCTGAACTAGTTTAGAAAAGGGTTTGTAGACTAGTCTTATTTTCTAGTTAGTAGACTTGAAAGATAAGCCCATAGGTTGAAAAAATGGGAATGGAAACCTCATAATTTTCCTCAATCAAAGGATGAAAGGTTTGGATGGATGAATCCTCTATGGGAGGTGCAAGTGTGGTGTTTTCTTCCTTGGGAATGATCTCCAAGGGGGAAGTAAATTACTTGGTAGTTGAGGGAGAAGGTAGAGGGGTGATGGTTATTTTATCTAGTATGTCAGTTGAAGGAGGGGTTGACAACTCCACTACCTCAATAAGTGGAAGAGAGGAAACTGTTACTTCCTCAATTTGGGTCTCTAAAGGAAGGGAGGGTAACTCCATTGTCTCAATAAGTAGAGAGGGAAAAGGATAGGTAGATTGGGTGGTAGCTTCCTCAATAAGGAGCATGTCAAGAACCATATTAATGGTATGGGTACCATGAGAACACTTATATTTGTTGGTCTCATTTTTTGTAGGTGTATAAATGGGAAAAGGTTGCCTAAAAATGTCAAGGGATTGGTCTGGAGGTGCATTAGGGTTATCAAACACAATTTCCACCTTGTTAATGAGGATTTGGATAATGTTTTTGAAGGTATTAAACCTACTAACATCATGCCCAAATACTTAATGGAAAGCACATAGGTCATTCTCATTATACCAACTAGGTGCAAGATGAGAAGAATCAAATTATTGAAGAGGTTTAATAAGAGGAAGTTGTATGATATTAGCTTTCAACAACTTTTCTAAGATTGAATCATAAGATTCCCTAAGTGGAGTAAATTGCTTCTGATTATTCCAATTTTGGTTTCTCATGTTTTGTTTATAGGAGTTTAGTTGATTAATAGATGATGGAGGAGCAATTTTAAGGACTACATTTGCAGCTCCCTTGCTCTTGGGATTTGTATTGGTCTGGTTGCTTGGTTTAGAGAAAAAGGACTCATTGGTTTTATAGGTAGTGTTTTTTTTCAACTTTAGCTTTCCTTCATCGATGGATCTATTTTCTATCTTATGCACCATGGTAAAATCTTCGTCAAAGGTTATGAATCTCTAAACATGTAATGTAGAAGAGATGTGCTTAACACATGCTCAAATGAAAATGTCTATCAATTCAGGTTATGGTAAAGAGAAGGAATGCTAGATCAGATAGAGACATAGGGAAGGTAAAAAGAAGAAGGGAAACATCATAGGAAATCAAATAACATGCATGCCTAAATGCCCTGAGGTGATATTGGGGATACTCTTTACTCTAAAATTATGAGAACTTGGGGATTTCACACTGAGGATATGGTCTGATGGGATAGATGGGTGAATGGATTCATTGTAGATCTGGTCATATGAAAAGATCTTGTGAGCTCCTAAAATAGATGATTTGAAGGTAGTCATTTTATCCCTAATCATTTTCATTATACCTATTTGGGGTTTTGTGCCTAAAAATTTGTGAGGTGAATACTATTATGGTGGTTGGGTAATATATTGATAATTGGTGGGAGGTTGAGAAGCTACCACATATTGATATGTGGATATAGGTGGTTGGATGGATGCTATGTAGGGGTAGGTGGATGCAAGTGGTTGGATAGTGGGTAGAGGTACATGTCCTTGTGGATTAGGGATGTAACCTAGGTTTTTTACAATGAGCACCTATTGGATAAGAGTGATGGTTAGGTTGGTGATCAAAGGAAGGGTGGTGACCTTTGTACTAATTGGTGGTAAGGTAGAAGGTATAAAAACCATAAGATTTTGAAGTGGGGTAGTGGTTATCACATTAGGGGTAGCTGAAGGAAGGTTGGAAATGCTAGTGGTAGGCACTCCCATGGTGAGTAAGTGGCTAGGTTTCTCCTAGGTAGAGGAGCTATTGGTGCGGGTGAAAAGTATAAGGGTGTTTGTAGGTTGGGCATGTTGGTTTTCCACAATAGCATCAAAGGGATTATTGGTAGATGAAGAATATTGAGTAGTAAATAGGGTAAAGTAAGTGTTTATCATAAGGTGGGAAGGCATAACATAAGGTGGGTCCATAGGTGGAACTGAAATAGGGGTATTATGAGGCATGGTGTTAAGATAATGCTAAAGGGACACAAGATTTCTATCTAAGAAGGTGGCAAAGTCTGTATCTCCTTGAGTAACTTATCAAGGGAAATAAGGACTTACTAAAGGATGAGGAGATTTTTCTAGTTCAGAAATGTACTCCATGGATGAGGAGGTAGAAGAGGTTGATTAGTTTGGTGATGGGTTATGTTCTGATAGATTCTTTCACTATTGGTGAGTTAGAACCATCCAAGATAAGGGAGAGAGAATACACAAATAATATCACCACTCAAATAGAGAAGACAATAAATAAGCAAAGAAAGCAATCATGCACTAGAAATTATGTTAAGTTCTAAAGTTCTTTTTAGTCTCTCTTTTGGTTTATGCCTTAAGATTTTAAGAAATTGTGTGACTCCACTTGGGCTAATAGAATAGGTACTAGAAAATAAATCTATAAATGGTTTCAAGTTGTATTTAGGCTCTCAAAAATATCTGTATTGGGAATCAATACATGGCTTGGTATTGGGACCTACCCCCCTCACTTCACACACCGTAATGATAAGGGTGTCAGGTTTTTAACTAATATATAATGATTTATAGAGTTTATACTCAACCAGAGAGCTAAGTTGGTTCTCCCCTTGGTAATGACCTCCAATTAGGATCACCAGGAAAGGGTAAGGTGATCTCTAGGTGATGAAATCCTAGTTGGGCCTTATCCTTAAGTTATTTTTATGTTTGATTGATTTAGGTGGTTTGGTTTGTGTTTGTGATACAAGTGATGCTACCATCAAATTAATTTGCCTTAATTTAACCTATGTGAGCTAAAATTTCAAGTAATCAATGTATGTAATTGAATTTAAGCCCAAAATAAATTTCAATGTCATTTATGAGCAAAAAATAAAGAGAAGAGTATATAGATGCAAACAAATGAAACCCAAGTAAAGACTCAAGGGTCCCATCAAGCATGCCAAAAAGTTTTAGTAAATTTTAGCTTATATTTCAAGAAAGGAAGAAGAAAAAGCTAAATACGGGTATGGTTGAAAATCCTATTTGGTTGTGCATGAATTGAATTAGATGATTGCGAAGAGCTCCTCTTTGGCTTGGGATGATGACCTATAAATAAGACAACACTAAAGCATATGGTTGGTTAGATAGATAACTGGGTGGATTGCCTAGTGCTAGATATATCTTGAAATTAGGAACTTCTTTAGGAGCTATCAATAGACACATTTTGAACAATTAAGTTTAGAAAATTAAAGATAAGGTACTTGCATTAATAATCAAAAGCTATTGAAATTGAATACAAGAAATACTTGATAAATAAATAGGCTAAAATCACTAATATAACAATAAGTGGATTAATACTAATGCTAAATAGGGTGGGTGTGCTTTAGAAAATAGGTTGGGGGTATTTGAATAGGCAGATGAACAGAAAGTTAGATTTGGTTGAGGGTAGGTGGGTGAAAAAATATTTCTATTATTTTCTACCATAGTGGCCATCGACAGTTGCTATGACCATCAAGAGTTAAGGTGATCATTAGTGGTTAAGGTGACCATCAAGGTAGCCATTGGTAGTTACTATGTGTTGGGTTTGGGTTGATAAAAGTAAGATTGATGGGATCATAGAAGGTAATTTTGGGAGGTTGGTTTGTACTAGGCTAGTTTTGGAATGGAAATAAAGTAATTGACAAATTGAAAACAAATACTTAGCTTTCCAAAGGTTAGTCAGATGAATGGCTAAGGTGGTTGAATCATTGATGGAGTTTAGCATGATTCTAGTAGAGTAATGGTACTTGGCTATTGGCTGAGGGGTAGTAGTAAGTCAGATCTCTAATGTGATGGTTGGATCATTAGATTTCTAGAATAAATAACCTACAAAGAAACTATAGATGTAAAATATCTTGAAGTCATATATCTATCTCACTTTTTGATCCTCTCTTCTTATAGGCAAGGAAGGAGAGGTGCAACAAGATATGAATAAGGGGTCTAACTTGTCTAATTTTGAATTTTACATGCATGGTATCATACACAAATTAGACATTATAATTATGAAAAAAAAAGTTAGAGTGAAGGGTTAGTTAAGTTGGTTCAGATGGTGGAACCTAACCATTGACAGTCAGGGTGACCATCGATAGTTAACATGACCACCAATGGTTGAGGGCCAAGGTAAAGTTGGTTTAAAATGTGGTTTAGGGGGATTATGAAATTTAGAACCATCATGTATAAATTTATGGTGTATATAAGGACTATCTATCAAATCCACCTATTTTATTACCTTTTATTCAGGAAATCCATTTCTTTTATACCTATCAGCTACCGACAAATCCCTAGGGGAAATTCTAGCTCAACATGATGATAATGGAAAGAAGCATGCTATGTACTATTTAATTTGTACACTAGTCATGTATGATCACAATTATATTCCCATTAAAAATATTGTTTAGTTATGGTCTATGTAGTTTAAAAACTATGACATCACATGTTAAACAACAAAAGCATGGCCATTTCAAAATTAGATCCAATCAAGTATTTACTATCTAAAAAAAATTACAAGGTCATATGGCTAAATGGATGATGATTATTTGTGAATTTGAGATAGAATATGTCAACTAAAAAGCCACTAAGGGGTAAGTTCTCGCAAACAAGTTTGCTGAAGCACATATTAAGGATATAAATCCACTAACATTCTGATTCCTAGATGAATCCATTATGACCATCATTGAAACACCTCTTGAGGAGAAAATTTGGAAGCTATATTTTGATGGATCATTCACAACACATGGATTGGGGGTAGGCCTTTTATTTATTACTCCATAGGGTGATCTATTCCCTAAATCATTTAAGTTCAACTTTCCTTATACCAACAACATGGCCAAATATGAATCACTCATTGTAGGACTCTGATAGGTGTTACAAGGGAACATAAAACATCTAAATGCTAATGATGATTCTCAATTAATCATCAATTAGGTTATAGACCATTTTAAGACTAAGGATGATAAGTTGATGCCATAAAAGGCCATGATTGACATTCTTAAACAACATATTTCCAATATCTAGTTTGAAAATATACCAAGGGATAGTCATATAATAATAGATACCATGGCCACTATTGAGCCATTGATTCGATGAATAGATACAGTGAAAGAATACCAATTCCTCATTAAAAATATGCTAGCACCAACTCATGAACCTTTAACCATCATAATGATCTATGATATTTTTGGTCCCAAATCTATTTGGTATTTAGACCTATACACTTATCCTCATGACCAAATTATGCCACTAGACCTATCTTGCAAACAATCCAAAGTCTTTATCCACCATACCGCATGTTATACCTTACTTGAACCAACCTTATACCATCTTAATTTTAATGGAACTATGATTTATTATTTAAATTTGGTAGAATTCAGATTAGTATTAAAATAAGTTCATTAAGGTGTATATGGAGCCCACACAAGTGAGGCCATTTTGTCCAAAAAGCTCTTATGTACTAGGTACTATTGGCCAATGATGGATGCAGATGTAATTACAATTACATATGTAAGAAGATGCAATAAATGTCAATAACATGCCACTCTGATTAATGCCCTAACCAAGACTCTAAAACTAATGCTTACACCATAGCCATTTTATACATAGGGGCTTGATCTCATTGGAAAGATAATCCCCACCTCATCCAATGGCCATAAACATATCTTTACCACCATCAAATACTTCACTAAGTGGGTTGAAGCTACACCCCTCACTTACATGACTAGAAATTTTTTTTTCAAATTCATGTTTAACCATCTCATTTGATGCTATGGTATCCCCTCTAATATTATATTTGATAATGGTGGATCATTAAATAAAAAGGATGTCAAATCACTAAGTTCCAAGGACAAGATCAAACAACATTTTTCCATGAAATATTACCCATAAGGTAATGGCCAAGTAGAAGCATTTAACAAAACCATTGTCAACATCCTTAAAAATATTTTGAATGATGTTGGCCATGATTGACACCTTTAAATATCCCATGCCCTCTGGGCATATCATACTAATTACCATACTCTAATGGGAGCCAATCTATATTCACTTATTTATAAAAATGAGGCCATTATTCCTATTGAGGTTGAGTTACCTTATTTGCACATCTCTTTGAAGCATGTTCTAGATGATGAATACTATCAAGTATCTCACCTTATAAAACTAGAGTTACTTGATGAGAAATGATTAGCTTTAGTTAGTAACCTGTAAGTATACCAAAATTGACTCTGTGACCACTACAATCAACATGTTATACACAAAGAATTTAATCTTGGTGATCTTGTTCTTAAATAACACCAAAATGATACCATAAACAAAAAGAAGAATAAAGGCAAGCTCAAACCCAACTGGGTAAGTCCTTTCATTATTATTTCAAACTATGACACTAGAGCATATGGGTTCGCTACACCAGAAAATGATAGACTTGATGAACTAATGAACATTATACACCTCAATCATTACTTTGCTTGAGATAACTGGTGTATTTCCTATGAGGATCATTTTAGTTGTACCATAATATTAACTTTCTTCTTTATACTATACTATTCTATCATTCTATCAATTTTCCATTCCACCATTCTTTTTTACCATACCTTTTATATCAACTGAGCTTTTTAAACCTCCCTACCAAGCTATTTGGCCTTGGTTCCATTCCATTGGTTATGTGGTCCCTTTTAGCATGAATATTTAGATCAAGTTTCAATATTTGTTTCAAATATTCTAGATAGAGGTTATATTTCAGAGTAGCATGATAGTGGTTTAGTAGTTGCATCCTTCATTTCTTGTTCTATTCTATACCAAGTGGGCCTGATTATAACTACCTTTAGGCAAATCAGTGTCCTACTATCTTGCTATTAATTATAACTACCTATGGGAAAATTAGTATAATTATCTCATGTTATTATTTCCTAGTTATAACTATCTATGGGCAAACTAGGGGCATCACTTGTTTATCATGCCTTGTATGTACCACTTTGCCATTCCTATGTCATACTATGTCATTATGCCAACTTTGCCTATTTTGTTTGAGCTAGCTATTATACTAGTTAGATTCTTCTACTATAAGGAAAAACTATAGTGACTTGAGTTCCCATTCTAGGACTATGTAGTCAACACTTAATTCATGTTGAGGTTAACTCAGTTACCCCTTTTTCATGTTCTCACCATTTTGTGAGCACCCTTAACTATGATTTCATCATTTTGCAAGCAACCATATCCACACTCTCATAATTTTTGAGAAATTTAAGTTTGAATGCTCTCACCATTTTAAGATCTTATAATGTTTAGTGTCTCATCATTTTCATTTGAGTTGAGATGCCTAGAAAATTCCAAAAACATTTTTACAATTGTTCTAAAAAATTTAACACAATGCCCATTGACCACTTCTTTACCTTAAGGATTATATAAACCCTCACTAAGTCATAAAACCACTTGGAATTTAGATTCCACATCCTTTTTGGCTTCTTTTCTCAAGCTCTTACCATTTTGTGATCTCATTCCCATATTCTTTTATAACATCCATCCTTTTTTTCTTCTTTGGATCATTTTCTTCTATCCCATTTCTTAGGAGAACTACATTTGGCCTAAATTTTTTATTAGTTCTTATGTTCATTAAACTATGTAGGTAGTGCCCACTTAACTAGTGCATCTAGAGTCAGCTTGGCCACCCCCTTCCTTTTATTTTATTCCCCCCATTTTGTTTATTTGCTTATGTTATTTCCTATATGCTAGGGGAAATGTTTGTCATCTTGTTTGTGTCATGTTATTTTTACTAACATTGTGATTAACCATTATTTGTTTCTTATATCTCTTTGTTTTGTTCTTCTTTTTCTCTATTTTTGTGTGTTTATTTATTTTCCTATTTGTTTGCTTTCTTGTTGTTCCTCAATTCAGTCTATGTGCATTCATTAGGTAATTCCTTGCATTTTTTTCTTGAATCCATCCATATTCATATACCAACATTATCATCATAGTTTTATCATTGGTACATTATTTTTCATTGAGTATTGGATCACGTGTCATTCCTTAGACATATTTTGGCCAAGTCCTCATGGTGTTATACAATGATGCCTACCATTACATGCTATATAAAAAATTAGTTTGCAGAGTCTACATGATAATGAAATAATGATACATCTCCTTGGCACTAAAAACATTCCCAATCTAATATGAATCATATCTTAAATAGAGTAATTATACAATGAAATAATTTTCCTCCTTGCTAGTTTGGATGAGCACCTCCCTATTGACAAGTTGCCTAATTCATCTTTCTCCTCTATACTAGTTTTCCATCATAATTTGCATCATGTTTTCCATAATCAGGGTACTAATGATGATAACTACCTTTGGGCAAACCATTATATACCATCCCACCTACATTTTCAATGAGTCTAACCACCTTTGGGAAAATCATTTTGTTTCCATCAATTTGAGGGTTAGTGATTATAACTACCTTTGGACAAATCATTCTCTTTCTTCTACCTAATTGAGGCATGTTTTCATTGAGATAATGCTTATAAATACCTTTGGGCAAACCATTATCTCTTTCCACCCAGATGGGCATGTTTTTATCTGGCCAATGATTATAACCATCTATGGATAAATCATTTTTTTCCCTTTTGATGATTATAACTGCCTTTGGGAAAATCATTACCTTTTTAATCCTACTTATGTTGATTATTATAACTTCTTATGGGGAAATCATCTTATTTGTCTACCATAATTGGGTCAGCTCCATATGCCAATGATTATAATTGCCTCTGGTAAAATCAGTCCCTTCCACCCAATTTCAAATTTTTGGTCCAATCATTTCCTCCTTTTGAGGGACTGATTATTGACCCATTTACCAACTACTCCCTTGAGGGTGCACCTATAGTTCATCCATTATCATTAAATTCATAAGTATACTAAACCTTTTCATTCTTTGAGAAGATGCTACTATGCTTGTAGCTTACAATGCCTTCTCAAATAGGGGCAAACTGTAGACACCAAAAATTGGCCACCAATGGCCTCAACCAGACTTCAGACTGATTCTTACCAACCATTGAAAATTAAGATTAAGAATCAATAAATGTCCCTAATTTTCTTGTGCATCATTATTCAAAGCTCAAAATCTCATTAGACATCTCTAATTGGGTTATTCTACCATAAGTAACAAAAACCTCCCATGGATTTATCTATAATTAACTATGACATCATAGCAAATAATTTGGCTTGGAGACATAATTAAATGGGGAAAGTGCACACATAAAATTAAGTCAAATATTGAAAATGCTAAAAATCCTAATTAGAATCAATTAAAATTCTAAATCAAATTAAAATCCTAGTTGAATTATCCATGTGTAATTAATGAAATTCTAAAAAGGAAATTAAAAAATCAAGAATATCTTAGGTTTTCATGATTACCTTTTATGAGTTTTCAAGCCTTTGAAAATATCTCAAAATATCTAACCCATGACTATTCATTGAAATTAATTAATTCTTGATACCTTTTAACTCTAATGGGATTAACTAACTCATTTAGGTTATGTTTGAACCCATTCTATGTTTAAACTACACTTTAACTCACCTTAAGTTGAGGTTATTTCCTAAGCCTATAAATACAAGCATTTACCTCTTCATTTGGAGAGTTGGGATAGAGTAAAGTTATAATGCAAGTTTTGTATCAAGATTGAAAGAAATAGTGTTATAATGTCAAAATCATAAGCCAAGCCATCAAGCAAGCATAAGCCATAAGACACAATGGTGCTAAGGAGAGAAATAAATAGTGAAACTCCATTTCCAAAGACTCTTTGAGCACAAGCTGAACAAGCCATGAACAAATCACTTGAAACTCTCAAGGAAGGTAAGGGATTTGTCATTATTTACATTTTAGCTATGTTTTCATATTTATTTTGTTCATTATACTCCCCCTAATATATAGGCTTAGATATTTTAGCATTTTAGTGTGTTAATTTCATTTTTTTTGTGAAACTAATACTTGATCTAACCTCCTCTCTATTGTTAAATTCCTATGATCATAATGAGAATATGTAATCAATGAAGCAAAAATAATATTATGCCCAAATATAAGTTATATAGTAGTAGATATATCAAATTGAATAATACACATGGGTCCTTTCCCCAATATATGTATGATAGGAATCATGGAAATTTAAGTAAATAAATAACAACATTTACATGTTGGTCCAAGAACATACACAACCAGATGCAATCCTAGGTTTGTAGATAAGTGTTGAGATGTGAAAGAGTAGAGCATGGAAGATAAAAATGACTTGAGAATAATAACCTTTCATGGGAAAATTAAATTATAAATGAAGGATTATTCATGCAATAACAAATACACGAGAGTGTTGTGCATACTAACAAGTGGAAGGGAACACAAGATTCCTAAAATACTCTAGCATATTATGTACAATGCATACAAGATAAGGATCCAAGAGGCATATTATATAAAATTATAAAGTATGGATATATATAACCAAGAATAAGGAAAGGGTAGTTAAGCAAGACTATATACACTCCTCTATCTTTATGATAAGTACTCAATGACTTAATTACCTAGTTTTTGGTAGAGTTAGTGGAAAACATATGTTTTGAATCTTGCATGTTTGTACATCTTAGAGGTGGATGTAATTTAATGAGATGATAAGTTTAGATATTCTTAATTAATATGTTGTACATGTATATGACTATTGATACATGATATATAAGTGTTATTATAGTTCATTTGTTGAAGATGCATTTCTTGCATTTATTGTACTATTCATATGATATATTAGGGGTTGATCATGGATATTTCACTAAGGTTTTATAGTTATGATTATGTTTTATGTTGGTATTTGAATATACTATAATATAATGGTGCTAATTAATGTCTCTTTATACCTCAGGTAATAATTATAACTACTTCATCAAGTGATAGATCATTATAATAGTGCCTTACTTTTTGAAGCTAGTTTTTTTCATAGATGATGGAGATCATAGGGGCATGAAAATACATGGAGGAGTGGTTTAAGGTGAAAGTACTATAATTTTTATAAATAATTAATAGGAAAATGGGAGGTATGATTTAGGAAGTGGTTTTAAAGTGATATGTATAATTAAATGTATAAATTTTTCATTATGGAAATTCCTAATTGTACCTAGACAAAGATAGCTACATATTCTATAGATATATTAAATAATTTTTCAAGAAGATATAGTTGGTTTTAGGATTGGGTTATAAATCTCAAATAAACTAACAAAGTTTCTACACATGTATTGGATTTGGGTTAGTTATATGAATTGTGTGTAGTAGTGAGGTGTATTGAACAAATACATGTTATAATTTTTAGTATCGACATAAAATTCCTAGAGGAGATAAAATTAAACTCTAATAAGAGTGTATGATATCATTTATTTCTCTAATCCCTCTTTGGATAAGGATGTTACAATTAAATTATGGAATCTAATACTTAAATATGGAAGGTTAAAAACTTATATGAATGGACTAATATTATGTTAGGTTGGAGGGGACTCCAAGATTGCACAAGGAGTGATAGAGAAGGAAATATATAAAAAATTATCTTTCAAATGAAATATAACAAATATTAAATTATATGGTGATGGTATATATGAGATATTATGCTCCAAGGACTTAGGAAGAAGGTGGATTAAAGTTAGATGAGTTCCACAAGTACTCATAAAAGATAAGGACTAAGGCACATGATTGATTTACGCATAAGGGAAATGTGTTCTAATGAAAAATATGAACTATGAAAAGGAGAGTATCTAAGTGAAGTGAAACTATAAGAAGGAGATGATTAGGAACCACTAGAAAGAGAAGTGTAACACACAATCCATATAGAAGATTCAGACCCATAGACATATAATTTTGGTATATGAATAGTTATTTTATATGGTGTTAATGTATCTATGTGATATGAATCTATAGTTTAAACTAGGCTCTTCTTGCCTCATTTTCTAATGTTTTTTTCAACTAGCAATAATTTTTACTCTATGTTCCCCTCTCATATTTACTTCTTATTTTATTTCTCTCCCTTGTTTTTTTGTTTCTTCCCATTTTTTATGTTTTCTTATCTATTATTTCCATGACCATGGCATTATGGTCATGGTTGACCAAAAACCCAGTAAGAATGTACCACTACATTCCCGATCATTTCCAAGAATTTAATACATTCTCATCTTGTGTTTTTTTATGGGTCATTTGACCCTTATTTTAGGTGCCCTGGGGTTTTTATCCCTTGTTATTTGGAATTTATAGCCTATTATGTTTTGGATTTTATGCCAAATGGTCCTAATTTATGTTTAATAAGTCTGTATACATATTTATGAATGAATGTATTTAATAAAAATATTATCATGCTATATATATATATGTATATATATATGTATATATGTATATATATACATGTATATATATGTGTATAAATATATATATCTATATATATGTATATGTATATATATATATATATGTATAAATATATATATGTATATGTATACATATATGTATATGTATATATATATATATATATGTATATATATATATATGTATGTGTGTGTGTGTGTGTGTGTGTGTGTGTGTGTGTGTGTGTGTGTGTGTGTGTGTGTGTGTGTGTGTGTGTGTGTGTGTGTGTGTGTGTATGTCTTGTAAAAACAAGGATTTATTTTATTAAAGCAACACCCATGTACCATAATATAAAATACAAGCATTTTGTGAAAGAAGATGTAGTACTTACTATTTTATTACATTTATTAAAGGATAAGGGTCTGGACACTTATATTTCCACAACTACATGTTGAGATATATGATGTTTTAAAAATGTATTCCCAAAAGGGGGGGTCATTGAGACAAGTTTCCAAATAGAAACCCATAGTTTTTATATTTTTGTAAGGTGTTAAAGGAATAATCAACCCAATTGATGATGCACAAAGAGTTTTTAAAATAAATGGTAATACATGATTTAGGATGGATTATTGTTTAAGGGAAATAAATTATGCATACCTCAAGGTTCTATGAGAGAGAACATAAAGAACTTAAAACATAGCAAAGGCATGGTTGGAAACTTTGTAAATGACAAAAATTTAGCACAACTAAGTAATCAATATTATTGGCCATAAATGAGTATGGACGTGAAGAGGTTCATGCAAAAGTTCAAAGTTTGTCAACATGTAAAGGTAAAAATTCAATATACTAGTTTAAAGAAGTTATTACATGTTATAGACAAACCATGATATGTATTGAGCATGGATTTTTTTATTAGATTACCAAGAAAATAGTAAGTTAATGACTCTTTCTTTGTTTTTATTGATATATTTTCAAAGATGGTTCATTTTATAGCATGAAAAAAGACTAGTGATGCCACAAATGTTGCTAACTTATTTTCAATATGATTATGAGATCACATGGATTATCAAGAATTGTTGTATGAGATAGGGATACTAAATTTTTTATGCATTTTTTGATAATAATGTGGTGAAAATTGGGCACAAGGTTATATTTTAGCTTAGACTATCACCTCAAACAAGTGGGAAAACAAAAGTTGTGGATTGTAGCCTTGGTAATTTGTTTAGATGCTTAGTTGGATAAAATTACAAAATTGAGATTTAATTCTATAAAAAGATAAATTCACTTATAAAATTAAATAAATTAGAGTATCAATATGAGTCT
>JARHVA010000161.1:4940000-5120000 GCA_037957365.1 Torreya grandis | reverse complement strand
ACACATCTGATGGGAGTTCTTGGTCATCAAACCACTTAAAAGGGTTATGAGAAGTGAGCCCTTTATTTTCAAACTAGTTATAAACCTTGTTTCTTCTCTGTAGACATGATTTATAATAATCCATTAAAAGGATTTAATAATATATAAATCATCATCCACTATTCTCATAATTACCCAACTCAAGATGTGTTTCTTTGTAAGATAATTAATGAAATTCATATAATACCCTTTAATGAAAAGATAAGAGATAAAAAAATATTTGTCTAATTTTAGGCCCTAGAGGGTTACTTTAGCTTCTATCAAGTTATTATTTTATATACCTAAACTTACATCATAGGCTACTATCAATAGACCTCTATTGTTACTTATAATGTTGCCTCCTCCTGCCTTCCCATGGTTTTTTTTAGAGGTCTCATAAAAGTTTAAATTTACCCATACTAGAGAAGGAATTATCCACTTGACCAACAATCTTACCTATTTCATAGGATCCATCCTAATTCTTCCCTCATTAAATAGATTCTACTTTGCAGCTATCTTGAGCTCACATTCTTTAATCTTATCTTTGTTATTGACTTTAATTATCACAAATTTTTCAATTATAGAATCCGCTATTATGGAGGACACATTATTAATATTTATATTTATATCATGAGATATTATTTAATTCCTTTCCTTCCAAAACCCCCAAAATACATGGGGTAGAGTCATATTCCATAATTTTTTAGGTAGTTACTTTTGAAGGATTATGTCCATTGTAAGCTAACTTATAAAATTGATGAGGGTTGAAACCAACACAATTTAAACTTAAAAAGAATATACCTCAATAATTGGTAAGCATAGGAGAATTATAAAATCATATGAACAATTATCTCATCATTTTTTTCACAAAGACCATTTAGGAATTAGAAAGCCTCTCTTCATTAAGTTATTGATTGTGAGGATCTTACTTTTCACAACAATTAAGTCCTTGTCCCATAATTTATTCCAAGGGAAACCTTTTGTAACATATTTCAAAGTTGTCACATAACCTAATTTAATGTTGTAGTTTCCATCCAAAGAGTCATCCTAGACTATTTCATTTTGCTTAATCACCCAACTGATATGAATCTCATTTAGAAGTTCATTTGGATTTTATATAATATTAATTTATTAATGATTTGGGTTATCTAATTTTATGATTTTCTAGACTCTATCTAAACCATTATATTTTTAATAATTGCTACTCTTTCTCAAAACTTTCTTCTTACAGGTCTACTAATTATTTCCCAAGGAGTTAAAGAATCTAGAGGATAATTTAGGATCCAAAAATATTCCTAGAATAAGTCACATTATCCTTATCCAGTCTACCACTTAATACCATCCCATAATTTTTTTATGTAATTGGATAAAAAATTTCATAACCAATAATTTTTTTGGAGAGATTCAACCGATAAAAATCTTGCAACATCCCTTATGTCTATGTTATTGGCCTTGATAATTTTTATCCATTGATTAGTTTATTTTAATAACCTCCATTCAATTTTAGAGATCAAAGATTTATTTATCACTTTGATTTTGTGGATACCTAATCCTTTATAACCTTTCAAGAAGAAAATTCTATCCATGCGACTAGGGAAAATAAGATTTTTTCTTTCATACTTGTCCATATAAATCTTCTTTGGAATTTATCCATTTTATCATCAATATTCCTAGGCAATTTAAATAAAGAAATAAGATATATTGGGATATTTTGGAGTGTAATTTTAATCAATTAAATCTTACTTTCCTGGTTAAGAGTACATCTTTTTTTTATCAAAATAGTTTATGCTAAATCTACCTAACAAAGAGTTTCATATATTAAATGGCATATTCCTAGATAAGAGTGGAATTCCAAGATAGTTAGAGGGGAACTCCTTCATTGATAACCAAGGATTCTAGACATTTTGTGCTACCTAATAATATGTGTGTTAATGAATAATAAAGAGATTTTGACTAAAAAAATATTTTGTATAGATGAATTTTAGCTCCTTTTCTTCTTTGACAAATTCTTTCCCTAGAATAAAAGTGTCATCAACAAAGTTCTAATGAGACATTAGATCCATCACTCAGGCCAGTCTTATCCACTTTATGTTTTACATTTTAATGTCCAAATAAATTTTTCTACTCATTGATTTTCCATTATGATATAAAGAAGAGGAGATATGGATTTACTTATCATAATCCTCTTTAAATTTCAAATAAACCTTTAAGTAATCCATTGATCAATATTGAGAACATAGGAGTGGAGATACACCTCTTAACCATATTTTTGAATTAGATTTTAAATCCTAAATTCTATAATACCTTGTCAATAAAGTATAAGCATTTTAAAGCCTAAATTATCTAATACCTTGTCAACAAAGTACCAGGAAACCCTGTCATAAGTATTATTCATATCCAACTTAAGTATCATTCCTTATTTTTTACATTTATCTATTGAATGCATAGTTTCATGAACAAATATGAACCTCTATTAAATTTTACTCCCAAGAATAAATACCCCCTTTTTTTGAGATATGATATATGGAAACAATGGTTGTAGCCAAAGGGCTAACATTTTAGTGAGAATTTTATATATAGTTATGCATAAATTAATCATCTTAAAGTATCTTAAATATTTGGCCCCATGTTTATTAAGGATAAAGACAAAGAGGGTGTTATTAATATCCCTAAGGAATTTAATTTAATAAATAAACTCAATATGCTACTACAATCACATAAAATTGAATTATATCCCAAAAGTGCTAAAAAAGGCTACAAGAAAGCCGTCCTGCCTAGGAGATTTATTGCCCTATAAGGAAAAGACATAAAATTCAACTATTTTAGATGAAATGGGTTCGACAAACCTTTTATTATATTCATGATTAAGAACTGATGGGATACCATCTAAATTTATTTTCCCACTTCTGTATTATAATTAATAGTTCTCATAAGAAAATTTCTATAACATTGAATTACTTCTTCCTTGATGACTTGATTATCATCACTCAAAATCTCATGTTTTCTAACTATTTTAGTTATTTTTTTACAATTTATATGTCTTAGTCTAGAGATATATAAAAAATCACATTTTTATCTCCATATTTTAACCACAATGCTCTCAATTTTTGCCTCCAAAAAGTATCATATTTGGTTGTAATAGAATAATATTTGTTAAGGATAGTTTTTTTCTTTAATGGTCAGTTATTAATTCATACCATTAATAACAATATAATTCTCTAAATTTGACATATCCTTTGTGATCCTTATTTTTTACAAACATTTTCCCAAAAATATCTTTGTTCCACTTATTAATATTGTTTTGGCATTCTTGAGCTTCATATGAATTCTAAACATGGTTGATCATTTGATTTTTATCTTCTAACACTATTTTATTCTTTCATTAAAATCTAGATGTTGGATCCACATAGTCTCAAATATTGATCTATAAACTAGTACTTATTTTCATGCAAAAATTGTTTACCTTAGATCTTTTAGTCAAATCACACAATTTCTTGAAACACTCAAAGAAATGAAACTAAATTTGACCTTTTAATACATATTTGTCTCAAACCCCAAAGTGATCAATTTTTAATTAATATGTTGTATTTGAATAATTATACATTTAATAATGATTAATAAACAAAATTAATCAAAATGCAGAAAAATAATGCACAAATAAAATCAATTCACGACAAGCACTTGATAACAAAGTTTAGAAATGCTTACATCTTTGGGTTCACTTATAGTATGATCCAATCCATTTCCTTGAAAAGTGAGTATATGTACAATTCCTCATGATTGTCAAATAGATACTCTAAGATTTCACACAACTAAAATAATAGACCTTCAGAAATTCTTGGTAAATCCATGAACAGACCTTCCACCTTACTATCGCACAAATCGAATCTCGCAATCCTATAAATTTCCTACCAAAATTATTTAAAATAGACTTAAAAAATGGTATTATAAAAATAATCATAGGAAATTCAACATTAATTGAATTCATCTTTAGAGTCTAGGATAAATCCCTAGTTTACATTGAGAAGTGAAAAGCGCTACAAGTCCCTAAAAACTTGGGATCTCTCTAACTAGTCTATTATGGCCTATACATAGTCTAAAAAAGATTCACTTTGGGGCATAAAACAACCTAAAATATATAAAATCATCATATGGATAGAACCTCTAGCTTTGGATCTTGGCTCTCGGCTCTAGTTCTCAGCTCTATCTCTAGCTCTAGCTCTCATCTCTTAGTTCTCGACTTTCGGCTCTGGCTCTTGACTCTCAGCTCTTCAGCACTTAAATATGGAAATGAGAGATTTGAAAATTTTTAATGAATGAATTAAACCTATGAACCCTTTATATACTTGTTATGGGTCTACTTTTTCTGATTGGGATGATTATCTACAATCTATTTTAATAAATTTCATAATTATCTCATACCCAATTTTTATGGGATTTTAAATTATCCATCACATTTAAAAATATAGGGTGATAATTATTAATCAATATATGATGGAATATTTTTATCCCCAAATATTAAATACTTGGGTTGAAACATATTGCCATGTCACTTTATTGCCACATCATCAAGTTTGACCATAACTTTGACTGGTCATAACTTTCTCATATAAACTCCTTTTTTGAATCATAAAATATGACATAAAGCTTATGATGAGCTCTACATCATGGAACTAGCTTTAAAATATTATATAATGGTCAATTTTTGTATTTTTACCAGATTTGACCACTTGTTGACTAGCTTTGACTGGAACTTTGACAAATTGCATAAAGAACATATGAGCTCCATTTCTAAATTTCTGCATACCATTATAAAGTTATCAATGAACTCTATGTTGTGCCAATGATCAATATATAATTTTATGACTTATATTTCAAAGTGAATGTGGATCCTCCTAGATCAATCTTCTCTACTAAGAGGGCTTTTGGTCCACCAAAAGTTGGTACGCAACTTGATCCTCTAAAATATCAATCAGTTGTAAAGAATTTTGATGGGTATTTTTTCTATCTATTCAAGTTTTGAAACTACACCCATATTGATTGGAATAACCAATTGTTCACATCTTCTATAGTTCCTCTTCTACTACATGACCATCAATATCATTTATACAAAACTAGGATTTAGAATGCAATGACTTCCTTGGTTACATGGCTTCATAAGAATATCTACACAGATAAGCTTAGTGATCTCCTTTGTTGCTATTAAATGGTCCTCTGTAATATATCAAGTATAGAACCCAAATCATATCATAGAGATAATTATGGTAAAATATGATTCATAACTCAAAAATGTAAAAATCCTAAAATAAAGCATGAGTTATACTGAATCTTGTAACTACCAATAAGGTCATAATATATCAAACTATCTACTCATTGTCACATCCTATAAGTGGTGACCAACCTAACACTAAAACAATCACCAATGCAACTACAAGACAAGTTTGTCAATGTAAACAAAATATAATATTTTTTGTGACCATGTTGCAATACACTACCCTAATGGGTCTTATCAATGCATCCAATCACACACATGTCATAAATAGATGCATTCTAAAATAACAGTTATTCTAAAACAAGTAATGTAGGAAAGTTGAATCCTACCCAATAACCTATGAAACTACTATCAAATCTCCCAAGCTGATCAATGAGTTAAATTCCTTAATAATTCAATAGGAAACTCATAAAGCTATTACTAGAGAATCCAAAAATAGAGCTAATCATAACACAAGTGTGATAATTAAAAAATTCATATGATAAATCTATCTCAAAGTGTTCCCACCATAGTGGCTCCAAGATGCATATATCAAAGCATGGGTAAAATTACTTTGTCAACATACAACAAGGATCCCAAAATTAATTTACAACATAAATGCATTATCAATCCACTAATCATGACATCATGAAATTCAAAAATTATTTACTAACCCTTTTTATCATATTCTCCTATTTAGGGTGTTTAATTTCCTTAGTGGATTTATTGACATCTGCATGGGTTGATTAAACAAAATTTCATTAATTACCTTATCAAAAGGTTTATAAACCATCTTCTTCTTACCATTACCAAGATGGTGGGATGGTCAAAGTTTCTAACACTTTTCAAATTGATGTCCACTCATGTGATAATGCATGCTGACATTCCTCTTCTTAGGTGAGATCACCCATTTGAGATTTCTCACTTTAATAGTATGAGAATGGTCTTTAACACCTACAATCTACTTTAGTAAAGCTTGTCTTTTCCAACAATATGTGGCATAATGGTTATTCAATTTGTAAAATGTATAAGGAAAACAATGCAACATCTTATGAATATTGAAACCAAATTTTTTAAATGGAAAAAGTGAATCAAAAGTCTTAGAATTCACATTCCTATTGGTTCTTTTTATAGTTTAATAATTAGGAGGTGGAATCTCAATACCTCTTTTACCTGATTTCTTACACTGCTCATCATTCCTTTGTAAGGAATAATTATGCTCTGCTAGTGGTCTCAAATCTTGGTTGTTAGAAACTTATCCTCTTTCAACAATGGAGGAACTCTCTCCAACATCCAATTTCTCACTAGCATAACCCAATCCTGTATGGTGAGATATATGCTCTACTTGTATTGGGTTAGCAATACCTTCACCATTCTTACTAAGGCCCCTTCCATCGAATCCCATTTTCAATAATATTTTAGATCCAATAACCTTAGTGTGTTTCTCAAAACTACCAAAGCCAATATTTGAAACATCTAAAAATGAATGAAAGGAATTACTAGATGAACAACTTAAAATACACTCATCATTCATATTGCCTGCATCTATAGTGGAAGGAAATTGATGAGGACAATGTTTCTATTCATCTTGCATCTGTGCTAGGAGGTCTTTTTTGGCTTGCAGTTATGATTTCAAGTGGGCAATCTCCTCTTCTAAGGAGTAAAAATGAGCTCTCAAGAAAGCATTATCTTCTTGGATCTGTTGGTTAATCTCTTAAAGCTCATCAAGCCTTTCTCTTTTCAAGGCTTTGCCCATGGCTTCCTATTTCCTACAAACAACTTAATTCTATAAAATTCAAATGGAATATTAATAAGGCCCAAATAGTCTATAATAATATTAGGAACCAAACTAAAAACAACTGATATCCATCCACATAATCAAAAGCTAACCCAACATACTAATTGTTTTGATACCAAACCTAATCTATAAACTGACACTTATTTTCATGCAATTTTTTTTACCTTGGATCTTTTAGTCAAATCACACAATTTATTGAAATACTCAAGGAAATGAAATTGAATTTGACCTTTTAATACATATTTGTCTCAAACCCCAAGGTGTTCAATTTTTAGTTAATATGTTGTAGTTGACTAATTATGCATTTAATAATGATTAATAAATAAAATTAATCAAAATGTAGAAAAAATTGCACAAATAAAAGTAAATCATGATAATCACTTGATAACAAATTTCAACAATGATTATGTCTTTGAGCTCATTTATAGTACGATCTGATATATTTCCTTGAAAAGTGAGTACATGGCTAATTCCTCATGATTATCAAATAGATACTCTAAGATTGCACACAACTCAAATAATAGAGCTTTAAAAAGTCTTGGTAAACCCATGAACATACCTTCCTCCTTACTGTCATGTGAATACAATCTCGTAATCCTATGAATTTCCTTCCAAAAATCTCAAAAATGGACTTACAAAATGGTATTATAAAAATAATCATAAGAAACTCAACATACCATTGAATTTGTCTCAAAGTCTAGGACAAATCCCTAATTTACATTGAGAAGTGAAAAGCTCTCCAAGCCCCTCAAAACTTGGGAGTTCACAAATTGGTCTATTATGGCATATACATAGTCTATAAAAGCTTTAGTTTGAGGCATCAAATGACCTCAAATCTATACACTCAGCATATGTGTGGAACCTCTAGCTCTAGATCTCAGCGCTCGGCTCTGGCTCTGGCTATAGCTCTCATCTCTTAGCTCTGGCTCTCAGTTCTTTAGCTCTTGGCTATGAAAATGAGAGCTTTGAATTTTTTTAATGAAATCAATTGAACCTCTGATCCCTTTATATAATTTTTGTGGGTCTACTTTTTTTTGATTGGGATGATTATCTATAATTTATTTTAATGAATTTCATAATTATCCCATACCCAATTTTTATGATATTTTAAATTATCCATCACATTTAAAAATATGGGGTGATAATTATTCCATAATATATGATAGAATATTTTTGTCCCCAAATATTAAATATTTGGGTTGAACCATACTACCACATCACTTTATTGCCACATCATTGAGTTTGACCATAACTTTGACTAGTCATAACTTTCACATAGAAACTTTATTTTTCAAACCGTAAAATGTGATAGAAAGCTTACTATAATATCTAAATTGTGGAACAAGATTTTAAATATTATGTGACGGTAATATTATGAAATTTGACCATATTTTACCACTTATTGACTGGCTTTAACTAGAACTTGACCAACTATATAAGGAGCATACTAGCTTCATTTTCAAAGTTTTGCATACCATTAAAAAGCTCTCAATGAGCTCTATGTTGTGTTAATGATCAATATAAAATTTAAGGAATTATATTTTAGAGTGAATGTGGATCCTCCTATATCAATCCTCCCTACTAATAGGGCTTTTAGTCCACTAAAAGATGGTACCCAACTTGATCCTCTAAAATGTTAGCCAGTTCTAAAGAATTTTGACGGGTCTTTTTTTGATCTATTTAGGTTCCAAAACTATGCCCATAATGTTTCGAATAATTTATTTATCACATATTCTATAATTCCTCTACTACTACATGGCCATCAATAGCCTCTACACAAAACTAGGATTAAAAATGCAATGACTTCCTCTATTTCCTGGCTTCATAAGAATCTCTACACAGATAAGCCTAGTGATCTCCTTTGTTGCTACTAAATGGTCCTCTATAATATATCAAGTATATAACCCAAATCATATCATAGAGATAATTATGGAAAAATATGATTCATAGCTCAAAACTATAAAATTCTTAAAATAAGGCATGAGTTATAGTGAATCCTGTAACTACCAATAAGGTCACAATATATCAAACTATCTACTCATTATCACATCCTGTAAGTAGTGAACTACCAAACACTAAAACAATCACCAATGCAACTTCAAGACAAGTTTGTCAATATAAATAAAATAAAATATTTGTTGTGACCATGTCTTAATACACTTCTCCAATGGGTCTTATTAATGCATCCAATCACACATATGTCATAAATGGATGCATTCCAAAATAATAATTGTTCTGAAACAAGTACTATAAGAAAGTTGAATCATACCCAATAACTTGTGCAACTATTATAAAAACTTCCAAACTGATCAATGAGTTAAATTCCTTAACAATTCAATAGGAAACTCATAAAGCTAATACTAGAGATTCAAAAAATAGAGCTAATCATAATGCAAGTGTGAAAATTAAAAACTTCGTATGATAAACCTATCTTGAAGTGTTCCCACCATAGTATATCCAAAATGCATGTATCAAATCATGGGTAAAATTCCTTTGTCAACATACAACAAGGATACCAAAATTGATTTGCAACATAAATTAATTAACAATCCACTAATCATGACATCATGAAATTCAAAAATTGTTTACTAACCCTTTTATTAGATTCTCCCATTTAGGGTGTTTAATTTCCTTAGTGGATTTATTGACATCTGCATGGGTTGATTGAACAAAAAATTCATTAATTACCTTATCAATAGGTTTTTAAACCATCTTCTTCTTACCATTACCAGGATGGTGGGATGGTTGAAGTTTCTAACAATTCTCAACCTGATGTCTACTCATGTGACAATGCTTGTAGACATTCCTCTTATTATTTGAGGTCACCCATTTGCCATTTCTCACTTTGCTAGTATGAGAATGGTCTTTAGCACTTACAATCTACTTTAGTAAAGCTTATCTTTTCTAATAATATTTAACACACTGGTTATTCAATTTGAAAAATGTACAAGGAAAAGAATGCAACATCTTCTGAATATTAAAACCAAATTTCTTAAATGGTAGAAGTGAATTAGAAGTATTAGAATTCACATTATTATTGGTTCTTTTTCTAGTGTAAGAATGAAGAGGTGAAATTTGAATACCTCTTTTACCTAATTTATTACACTGCTCATCATTCTTTTGCAAGGAGGAATTCTACTCTGCTAGTGGTCTTAGATTTTGGCTATTTGAAGCTTGTCCTCTTTCAGTAATGGAGGAACTCTCTCCAACATACACTTTCTCACTAGTGTAACCCAATTATACATGATGAGATCTATGATCTACTTGTATTGGTTTAGTAATACCTTGGCCATTCTTACCAGTGCCCCATTCATCAAATCCCATTTTTAATAATAGTTTAGATGTAATGCCCTTAGTGTATTTCCCAAAACTACCAAAAGCAATATCTGAAACATCTAAAAGTAAATGAAAGGAATTTTTAGATGAATAACTTACAATGCACTCATCAGTCATAGTGCCTACATCTATAGTGGAAGGCAATAAATGAAGATAGTGTTTCTCTTCATCTTGCATTTGTGATAAGAGTTCATTCTTGGCGTGTAATTATAATTTAAAGTGGGAAATATCCTCTTCTAAGGAGTAAAAATGAGCTCTCAAGAAATTATTCTCTTCTTGGATCAGTTGGTTAATCACTTGAAGATCATCAAGCCTTTTTATTTTCAAGGCTTTGCCCATGGCTTCCTATTTCTTGAAAACAACATAATTCCACAAATTTCAAATAAAATATCAATAAGGCCCAAATAGTCTACAATAATATTGGGAACCAAACTGAAAACAACTGATATCAATCCACATAATCAAAAGCTAACCTAGCATACTAATTACTCTGATACCAAACTTAATATATAAACTGGCACTTATTTTTGTGCAAAATTGTTTACCTTGGATCTTGTAGCAAATCACACAATTTCCTAAAACACACAAAGAATTGAAACTAAATTGGACCTTTTAATGCACATTTATCTCAAACCCCAAAGATCTCAATTTTTAGTTAATATGTCATATTTGATTAATTATGCATTTAATAATGATTAATAAACAAAATTAATCAAAATATGGAAAAAGAATGCACAAATAAAATCAACTCATGATAAACACTTGATAATAGAGTTCAGAAATGCCTACATATTTGGGTTTGATTATAGTATGATCTAATCCATTTCCTTCAAAAGTGAGTACATGGCCAATTCCTCATGATTATCAAATGGATACTCTAAGATTGCACACAACTCAAATAATAGAGATTTAGAAAACACTGGTAAACCCACAAAAAAGTTTCCACCTTACTGTCATGCAAATGCAATCTCACAATCCTATGAATTTCCTACCAAAAATCTCAAAAATAAAATTACAAAATGGTCTTACAAAAATCATCATAATAAATTCAACATATTGTTGAATTCATCTTAGAGTCTAAGACAAATCCCTAGTTTACACCGAGAAATGAAAATCTCTCCAAGTCCCTCAAATTTGGGATTTCAAAAACTAGTCTATTATGGCCTATACACAGTCTAAAAAATCTTCACTTTGATTCATCAAATGACCTCAAATCTAGGCACTTAGCATATGGTTGGAACCTCTAGCTCTATATCTCAGCTCTCAGCTCTGGCTCTTATCTCTTGGCTCTCAACTGTCGACTCTCAGATCTTCATCTCTAGACTATGGAAATGAGAGATTTGAAACCTTTTAATGAAATGAATTGAACCTATGACCCCTTTAAATAATTTTTATGGTTCCACATTTTCTGATTGGAATGATTATCCACAATCTATTTTAATAAATTTCATAATTATCCCATACCCAATTTTTATGGGATTTTAAATTATCCATCACATTTAAAAATATGGGGTGATAATTATTCCCAAATATATGATGGAATATATTTATCCCCAAATATTAAAGACATGGGTTTAACCATATTTCCATGTCACTTTATTGCCACATCATCAAGTTTGACCATAACTTTGATTGGTCATAACTTTCGCATATAGACTCCATTTTTTGAACCATAAAATGTGACATAAAGCTTAAGATGATCTATACATCATGGAACTAGATTTGAAATATTATATTATGGTTAATTTTTCTAGTTTGACAAGATTTGACCACTTATTGACTAGCTTTGACTAACTGTACAAGGAGCATACGAGCTCTACTTTTCAAATTCTACATACTATTGGAAAGATCTTGATGAGCTCTACATTGTGCCAATGATAAATATGAAATTTTATGACTTATATTTTAGAGTGAATGTTGATCCTCTTGGATCAAATATAAACATACTATTTTCAGTTATTCATCATTTACAGATTTAACATAATTAAATTATGGTTAGATCCAATTCTATGTAGAAAACATAAAAAAATACTATGGTTTAAGATCCAAATAGTATAGATAAGGATTATATCAAGCATGAATATTATAATGTTTTTACCAATTATTCTATTGGTTCATGTATAACTTATTCCTCTAAGATCAACATCAAAAATTCCATTATCAAAAATGAATCCAACTAGATCATCCATGCTATCAATGTAATCTAGACTTATTACTTTATTTTAAGGGGAGAAATAGATATTAAAGTCATTTAAAATAATCCATTTAAAATTCATACATGATCATGTAAAAAAAATTAACTCATCTCAGGGATCTTATCTCCCAATATGAGAGTTGAGTGCATAAATATTAGAAAGGATCCACATATAATTATCATTATTATTTGTAAATAAAATGTCCAAATGATGATTGAAAAATCTCACCTTTAGCTATTTGTGGACCTAAAAAATTTCAAGGCCCCCTAAAGTTCTAGTTAAACTAACACCAAAAACTAAGGCCTTCCTCTACATTTTTTTAACATCATGAATCATATTATTATACATATTTGTGTCTTGTATGGAATGAAAACTAGGTCTATGGTTATTTATAATATCTCTAATAATCCTTTATTTTTTAGGGTTATTAATCCCCCTTATATTTTAGGATATCCCTTTTTTTATTCATCTAGCCTTAATTTTTCCTAGTCTTCACTTAATGGAAGGCTCCAAACCTCCAACACCTTTATTTTTAAGTGGAGGAAAACTTAATTTAGAGGGTGAAAGAGACAAAAATTTAGGGTCAACTTCTCATTATTCCATATCTTCCAAGACTAATTTTAAAAAAATGATTTCTTCAATTATTACTGTTGTTTTGGTTATTTAAATGTCCCTATTTTTTCCTCCATCCAATCTTCTTATTACTGAATCCAGTTCTCAATTTCCTTGAGTGATTTTATTTGATACTAATCCAAGCCCTTTTTATTTATATTATTTTATTACACTCATTCCTTGGAATTATGGTGCTCCTAATATTTCATATCATTGTTTACCTCCTTTTTCTACCATATATTTTCTCATTTTCCCTTACCATTTGCTCATTTATCCTCATAGGGTAGAGTCTAGCTAGATGACCTAGTTTGTGGTAATTTTTATTTATCAAAGAAGAAAATTCATATTATATAATTTGGTTTTAGACCCAAAAATTTGAATTCATTTTAATGAAGCATGGTATAGGTTTATACACAAATGCATCTAAATATAATCTAGCATAAATAAGCCTTATTCTTGATCTAGTAACCCATTGAAGGTGATGAGATTCCTAAAGGTCTTTTATATACCAATCATTATCTCTTATTCCCATTATTCACATGGAAGTATAAGTAATTATATCAAGATGGGTATAATATTTATGTTTCTTTTTTAGGTTTGAATCTTACCTTTCATTTTCTTAAGAAGAGTCCATCTTTTCCTAAGAACCAAGGGCCTCTCAATAGTGTTCTTGCACAACCTTTATCATTTGGAAAAAGGGTCATGAATAAACCTTTGACCATTGTATATATTTTGATTTTTATCTTTGGTTTTCATTTTCTTTATACCCCCTTATGGAAAACATCTATGTTTGGTCTTTCTCACCAAAAAAAAATATTAGAGCATTGTCTAATCTTGAAAATGAGAGATTCACTACTAAATATGGGATTTTAAGTTGAAAAATATCTTCATCAAGCATATATTAAATATATATGATGTTATGGGTACTATGATTATTCTAATTTTTTTTTAATATAACTTTGTTCACCCACATTCTATCTGTTTCAAGACATTGATAGACTCCCTAATCCTTTTCCAAATTTTATGGGGCCAGCCCTTTCCCATCCCCATCATCCTCTCATTTCTGAAAATTCCTTCCTAACCAAGGTCATATCCATCTCCCTTTTCCTAATTTGAGTTTAAATTCAAATTCCTTTCACATGGATCCATTAGATGACTTTTTTAAATTGTAAATTATAAAATAAAAGTTTAACTTTTGTGTGCATTTTTTGCAATCTAGCTAGCTTCTAGTTTTGCATGTAATTTAGGAAATCATAGAAAATATTTTTATTAATGCATTTATAGAATTTAGTTAGTTAAATTTCAGAATGTAGATATTTTAAATACTCATCCATAGAAGCATCAAAATGGAAATAAATATAACTTTTTTATTTATTTCAGCATTATATTTATATTTTGTTTATTAGTGAATGGCAGTTTTAATTATATTTTATTATTTTAAAATCATTCATTATTTTCATAGAAAAATATTTCATATTTTTATTAGCAAAGCACTAGTAAAAAAAAGTGTTCCCATAAACATTAAAAAATAAAAACTACCTTGTAGCACATCACCAACTTGCCCAATCATTCTAATATGTTTGGATGATGATCTTAGAAAAAGTGCATCCACATAGGATAGGAGAATTCCCACAAGTAGCCACTTTTATTTCCATTTGAAAACATTAAAATTGACATAAAATCTAACCTCTAGTTATAAGTATTTTTTCAATGTCACTTTCAAACTTAATCATTATTCAACTTGAGGATTTAGATGAGCAAATAAGACATCAAAAGTTTAATTAACTAGGCAAATCCAATCACTAATACACCAACAAGATAAACCTTTGAAATAAAATTAAATCTTCAATCTCAATCTAGCCTCATCTAATTTTATTCACTTTTTTCATGAATTTGTCTAGACAAGACTAACCTAAATGAATTGGTTTTATACTACAAGTCATTCAACATGATCTCTACCCATTTAAGGAGAAGAACATTAACTAAGAGTTACACTATTTAATTCTCATATAACTAGGTTATATATACCCCTGATAGACATAATTTTTTATACCCTATGTGAACACTTTAAATAAATTGAATGATATTAGTAAAAACAAGCTCATCCATTAAGACACATAGTTCATAATCTTGCTAGGTTAGCTTGACTAAATAAAAAATATCATCTTATTCAATGATCTAGGCTTAATAAAATAGATCAATAATTAAATTTCTCATAATTTATTATTTAGTTTATTTCATAATCCCACTAGTTTAGCTCAACCAAATCAAACATCTTTTCTTATTCAATAATCTCATCTTAATCAACTAGATCAATAATCACATTGTTTGTCATTCTTTTTTCTAGTGTCTATCCAAATCCTAGGAAGTTAAGTGCATAAGGTCACCATGTCACTTTATTTGCATACAATTCTAATGAGATTGGCATCAATAGGATTATCTTTTTGAATTTTTGAATTTCCTTTATTTTATTTCATATGTCATTTATCCTATTCCATTTATTTTATGGATGTCCTTACAACCCCTGAATATGTCTGATGTGGATTTTTATTATGAACCAATGATATCTCTTCTCTTTACTTTATTCATTTAGTATTTGCTTTGGATGCATATTATTTTTAAGTCATCCTATGAGTATTTTTTTTATGCCACATTCATGGGAAGTAGTAGTTTCTTAGATTAGAATTCATATATAAGTATGTGTTGAGGCCATTAAAGGCATCCATGAAATTATTGTATTGAGAATTCTCAAAGGAGGTTTCCCCATCAAAGTGGTCTACAATCAATTAAATATTTTCAAGTATTCTTTTATATTTAATTCATTCTATTAATTCCTATTATTTATGCATTTTTATTAATTGTTGTAGGAGGATCCTCTCATCTAATATCAGAGCGCTTTCCAGGGCCACAATTTTTTTAAAAAAGCTTAAACTTTATTTTGCTACATAATTTATTTACAATATTTTTTTTTAGAAATTCCTAACTCTGTTCTACTATATAACTCTATTATATATCACAATAATCTTTTTTGGATCAGGTAAAACTTGACCGCATAACTGTGGGAAGTGATTAGGTGAAATCCCTAAAACTCATTGTGAGGAGTACCATATGAACCCCAAAGTAGCTGGCCCATTGAGAGGACCTTCTAGTGAAATGGGAAATGAACCCTTCCTGATTAAGTAGTTCCCATCCATGAGGTAAAACAAGAGCTATCATTGAGAGATAAATCCATGGCTAGAAAATTTTTGGAGAGTGGTACTCACATACCAACAAAGAATCAAAAATACTAGCATAGTATCAGATGATCAATCTAGCAGATCTGTAGACTAGTTAAACATATTACTAGTAGACATGTTTTATAGAGCATAATAACCAATAATTAGAAATATAAATAGAAAATAAAATAAAATAAAAATGAAAATAAAAAATAAAAAATTACCATTTATGCATTTTCATTTTTTTTTAATATCTCTCCATCTATAGCCTTGTTTATCCTCAAAATTTACCTAGACACATAAAATTCCATTCCCTACATTTTATTCCTTGAGGTCCCATATCCCAATTCCACTCCTAATTCACATAAATTGTAAATTTCCCTTTTTGGGGTTTTTTCCATAACTTCTATTTTTGTCCATTTGCCTTGAAAAATTTCCACTATGTTCATCATCTTGTTATACTTATTTTTCCCTCTTTGACCAATTTTATAGTTTTTACATTTTCACTCATAAAATTACCCTCACTTTCGTCAATCATACTCACACTACAATTTTTTTATTAAAATCCCCTTTACCCCTTCCATTTTCATCCAAATTCAAAACCTTCCTTACTAAACATTTCTTAACTCTAATTTTTCTATCCATTGCAAAAAAAAATCTGTTATTTGGGTCATGGTAGTAACCCAAACAGGAGAAAAAACCATGGATGATGAAATTTCCACCCTCAAAACCCACATCAAAGATCTAGATGAAAAAATTATCAACCTCAGTCTTCAACATAACACCATGAACAATAGATGGCATCTAGAGTCTTCTTCAGACACTGCATTTTCTTCTTCTAGCAATTATCATGGGTTAAAGCTTAATTTTCCTTGATTCAATGGCATAAATCCAATTAAATGGATCTATCAAGAAGAATGATATTGTAGTCTACATAATGATTTTGATGCCAACAAGGTTCCACTTGCATCTTTTCACTTGGAACTTGAAGCCCTTCAATGGTATTGTTGGTATATTAAGGCTCATGATGAACCCATATGGACTAATTATTGCACCCTCATTTTATAATGGTTTGGCCCTACTACTTTTGATAACTTCACTAGAGCACTCACTAAACTTTTCCAAATAAGAACGATGAGAGAATATCAAACTAAATTTGAAAAACTAGCTAATCATAAAAAGGGATTGTTTGATGAATTTTTTAGGACTTGCTTTGTCAGTAGACTGAAGGATGCAATTTTATCTAAGGTCAAAATGTTCTAGCCTAACATGATGATGGAAGCCTTAGGGTTGGATAAGTTGGTATAGGACAAGATCACAACTCAGCATCGATTCAAATATAATTTTTTTCCATTCAAAAATACAACTCCACAATGATTTCAAATAAAACCAACCCCTAGAACCACTCTTATCAAGTGTTTGACTAAAGCAGAGGTATAAGCCCATAGAGAAAAAAGACTATGTTATAACTGTGATGATAAATTAACTTAAGGACATTGATGTGTTGAGCAAAAGCTCTACCTATTGGATGTTAACTCTCCACCTAAAATTGAAGATTGGGAAGATGTTCAAGATACAACAGATGATTCAGAAGAAGCTCAATTGATTATGGAACTTGCTTCTTAATAAGACCACCCATAGATCTCTCTTCATGTCTTAGCAAGAGTCACTACCCCAAAAACCATGTAAGTTATGGGTTACTTCAAAAATCTCCCTGTCACAATACTCATTGATTTGGGTAACACTCATAAGTTTATTGAACCTTAGATTACTAAATAGGATGATTATTTTATTTATCCTTCTTCCAAATTTGAAGTCATGATTGCTAATGGGGGCATATTACCTTGCAAAGAGAACTGTCACAATGTATCTCTATTAGAGATTATACCTTACACTCTAACATGTTTACCTTATTGTTAGGTGGATGTGATGTTGTTTAGGGAACCCAATGGTTACACACACTTGGACCCATCTTATGGGATTTTACTAAACTTTGGATGTAGTTTTCAGATAATGAGCAAAAACACATATTAAAAGGCTTACAACCTAGATCTCTCAGAATCATAAGTTCACATCACATAGAGAAGCTTCTTAAGAAGAATTCATATGGTGTCATTTCCTAGCTCCATTCCATTCAAATGCAACCCTCAATAGTCTACACTACTCCTTCTAACCTTCAAACCATTATGTAGAGGTGTTCAGGTGTCTTTACAAAACTAGTGGGATTGAAACCATCATGGCCAGAGGACCACCATATTAGATCCTTCTAGGAAGTGTTCCTCCCAACATCAGGCCTTATCACTACCTATTTTAGAAAAAGACCAAGATTGAGATGCTCATTCAAGACTTATTGTAGTAGGGCATTATTCACCCCAATACCAACCTAGATTCTTCCCTATCACAATACTCATTGATTTGGATAACACTCATAACTTTATTGACCCTTAGATTACTAAATAGGCTGATTATTTTATCTATCCTTCTTCCAACTTTGAATTCATGATTGCCAATGGAGGCATGTTACCTTGCAAAGAAAAGTGTCAAAATGTGTGTATCTCTATTAGAGATTATACCTTACACTCTAACATGTTTGACTTACCCTTAGGTGGATGTGATGTTGTTTAGGGATCCCAATGGTTACAAACACTTGGACCCATCTTATGGTATTTTATTGAACTTTGGATGTAGTTTTTAGATAATGGGCAAAAACACAAATTGAAAGTCTTACAACCTAGATCTCTCAGAATCATAAGTTCACATCACATAGAGAATCTTCTTAAGAAGAATTCATATGGTGTCATTTCCTAGCTCCATTCCATTCAAATTCAACCCTCAATAGTCTCCACTACTCCTTCTGACCTTAAAACCATTATGTAGAGGTGTGCATGTGTCTTTACCAAACTAGTGGGATTGAAACCTTCATGGCTAGAGGACCACCATATTTAGCTCCTTCCAGGAAGTGTTCCTCCCAACATTAGGCCTTATCACTACCTATTTTATCAAAAGACCAATATTGAGATGCTCATTCAATACTTATTGTAGTAAGGCATTATTCACCCCAATACCAACCCAAATTCTTCCCCAGTTCTCCTTGTCAAAAAAAAATATGGGTCATGGCACCTCTACATTGATTTTCATGAACTGAATCACCTCATAATTAGGCATAAGTTATTGATCCCTATTATTGGTGAGCTTCATAGTTCTCACTTTTTCTCCAAGTTGGATCTCCATTTTGGATATCATCATATCTAGCTTCATGAGGATGATATCCCTAAGATCACTTTTCACACGCATGATGGCCACTATGAGTTCTTGGCCATGCCCTTTGGTCTCATTAATTCTATTTCAACATTCCAAGCATTAATGAATAAAATATTCTAGACCTACCTAGGGAAATTCATTTTGGTCTTCTTCAATGATACCCTCATCTATAATAAAACATGGTCTGAGCATCTCCAACATTTGGAGTTCACATTACAACTTCTCTCTAACCATAATCCTTGTGCAAAATAGTCAAAATGTACTTTTGGTCAGGATGAAGTGAAATATTTTGGGAATATTGTTTCAGCCCAAGGGGTTCAGGTGGATCTTAAGAAAATAATTGCTATGACAAATTTGCCAAATCCTCAGACACTTAAGAGCCTCCATGATTTTTTGGGGCTAACCGGATACTATTGAAAGTTTTTCAAGGATTATAAGAAGATTACAAATCCATTCATATCTATGTTGAAAAAGGATGATTTTACTTAGATACAAGCTACTGAGTGTGCATTTAAAGCATTGAAATAACTATGTTTACTATAACTATTCTAGCTATTCCAAATATTATCAATACCTTCACTATTGAGAGTGATGCTTGCAACAATGGATTGGATGTTGTTCTCCTCCAAGAAGGATTCCCCATTGCATTCACCAGTAAATTCATTTATATAAATAATTTAGTGCTCTTTACTTATGAGAAGGAAATGATGGCCATTTTACATGTAGTAAAGAAGTGGTGGCCATACCTATTGGATAATCATTTTTACATCAAAACTGATCACCAAAGTCTAAAATATTTTTTGGAAAAATGGGTCTTTGCCCCATCACAATAGAAATGGGCTAGAAAAATTATGGGTTATGACTATGAGATAACTTAAAAGAAAGCTAAAGAGAATATTATGGCTAATTCTTTGTCTTGCACATTTGTGGATCAATCTTCCCTTTTAGCTATTTCCATGCCTATTTTAAATTGATTGGACAATATATAGTAGGGGTATGTTAATGAATCCTCATTATCTCAAATCATTCAATAGTTGGCCATTAACCCGTCAATTGTACTAAATTATTACTAAGATGGTGCTTATCTATGATATAAGGGTTGTCTAGTGCTTCCTTAGAGCATAGATCTCTAACATGATGTATTTTTTGAACTCCATGCTTCTCCATCTGTAGGGCACTTAGGGTTCCTCAAAACTTATGAGCGAGCATGGTTTAACTTATTTTGGAAGGGAATGAAAAAAAATAGTTCAATAAATGGTGGATAAATGTGATACCTACCAATGCCATAAGGGTGAAATAATAGTCATCCCTAGGTTTATCAAACCCTTGCCCATCCCTACCAAGATTTGGGTAGATATTTCTATGGATTTAATTGAGGGGATCCCTAAATTTGGAGGGAAAATGGTGATCTTGGTTATGGTTGATCACCTCTCCAAATATAGTCATTCTTGTGCCCTCAACCATCCTTATAATACCTCCATAGTTACATAAATTTTCTTGGACTATATTTTTCATCTTCATGGCATTCTTTCATCCATTATATAAGATCATAATGCAACCTTCATGAGCCATTTTTGGATAAAAATATTTTAGTGTAATGTTACTCAAATGAAGATGAGTTTTGGGTATCATCCACAAATAGATGGCCAGACTAAAATTGTTAATAAATGCTTGAAAACTTTATTTTGTTGCTTCACCTCATAACAACAACATCAATGGGAAAAGTGGCTCCCTCTCATTGAATGGTGGTACAATACCTACTACCACACTTCAATGAAAATGACTCCATATGAGTAGTTTATGGTCAAGCACCACCAGTGCTCCTTTCATACAACCCTAATACTTCATTCTAAGAAGTTGACATGATTCTCTGAACTCAAGATCAAATAATTAATACTCTTTAAGAAAATATTCATATGGCATAAAATTGAATGAAATGATAGGCTGATTAACACCATTCTGAGTGCACTTTTCAAGTAGGTGATATGGTTTTTCTTTGCATATGTCCATACAAATAATTCTCACTAAAAATCAAATGGAATCATAAGCTAGATCCTAAGTTCTATGGGCCCTATAAGGTTCTTCAGAATATTGGGTTGGTTTCTTATAAGTTAGATCTCCCACTTTCTTCCTGAGTTCACCTAGTATTTCATGTCTCTTGTCGAAAGAAAGTTCTTAGCAAAAACATTATAGTAAAAACTATTTTAACTAAAATTGATAATGAATGATCCATTCTTCTTGAGCTTGAGGTAATATTGGATAGGTACACATACCAACTTCATTCCCACTCCATCATTGAGGGTTTAATTTAATGGCATGGAATGCAACTAGAGGATGCAACATGGGAACAACTATTTCAGATTCAACACCAATTCCCACATTTGAAGCTTTGAGGACAAAGCTTTTTCTAAGAGGGAGGGGATGTTATGAACATATAATATATATTCTCTTTATTTTGTTCATTTAGTAGTTTCTTTGGACGCATGTGCTTGTAAGTTATCCTAGGAGAATTTTATTTTATCCCACATTCATGGGAAGTAGTAGTTTCTTAGATTAGAATTCATATATAAGTAAGTGTTGAAGCCATTGAAGGCATCCACAAAATTATTATATTGAGCATGATTAAAGGAGGTTTCCCCCTTGAAGTGGTCTACAATCAATTCAATCTTTTCAAGTGTTTTTTCAGATTTAATTCATGCTATTAATTCCTATTATTTGTGCATTTTTATTAATTTTTGTAAGAGGATCCTCTCAATTTCAACATGCCCCTAGTCTTGAATTTTTTTGTAAATATTTTTCAAGCCTAAGATTAACCTTATTTATCTATTTGGGATAACTTTGAAGACACAATTAATCAAATGGTTGATAACCCATCTCCCTATTAAAATGCTTCCTCTTTCATCCCAAGCACTAAATCTCAGGTAGTGATAGAAGAGTTAAGATGTTTTTCTAAGGTTCATATTAATTATCTTTACTCAAATGACATGAGTCTAACTAGTGGGTGTAGTTTATTCCCACATTTTTAACTTTCCTTCATATTAGCTTACAAACTCCCGACTTAGAAATAATGGCCAAATTTGATCAATAAAATGAGAGGATTTATACTATATGGGAAAGACTAGATAGGTTACTATTACTTCCTCCTACCAATTTAGGTATCTTTAGTTGAATGCCTACTTACATAGGATAAATCCTCATGAATAGTCAATGAAAATTAATTTAGTATAGGATACCATCCTATTCCTTTATAACCTCTTGTATACACATAATATTTTTAAACTTTATAAATTATTGATGCTTTCTCTCATATAAAAACCTATCAAATCTTAATCTCTCTAAGTGCACACCTTAAGAGGTGTAACGGGAAAAGGGTAGGGAGACATTTAATTCTTCATGGGATTTTTTACCCCAATACAACTAGTTAAAACTAATTAAATCTACTCCTATACTTTTTCATAAGATTTGAAACCCTATTTATACACTTTCCTAAGCAACTCACCACCCAAAATCGTCCCTAACTAAACAAAACCCCATTTTTACCATGTTTCCTACTAGGTCAACTAGGTCAATCCCATTTTGAGATATAATGCACATTAGAAAACTATGTCAATTGAAGATGACATAATTTGAGATGTAACAGTTACATTTACCACCTAACATGGTTGATTGCGACTCCTCCATCAACTTAATTTTTGGGTAGGTTCAAGGTTAATACATGGCTATATACCCCATTTTAATTCATTTCTAATAGAGATCAATTGATTATACATCATTACTGCTTGAAAATCTGATTATACAATCAATATGAGGTTTCATTTCTTATATTTTTTCCCTTGAAAGAGTAGTACTTAGCTTGTGGAGGCCTTGGATGCATAAGAGAGGTCTGGTATCCTCACGCTGATTTATCTTTGTGATCCTTAAAATTCCACAAAAACCTTTTACAAAACACCATTCACCAAGGCAGAGATTGAGACACAATGAGTTAACTTCAACAATGGTAAGTATATTCATAAGCCTTTCATATTTTGGTAAGTAGATATTGTAGAGTTAATATATTTTGGATTATATCTCTCATTTCTTAGATATTATCTATGTTATAGATAAATTTGTATTTACATGTTATTATCTTCCCCATTTTTACCACATGATTTGGTGAACACTAGATTAGCTTACATATGTATTTACTAGATTAGTTTGATTTGATATTATTATAAACATAAATACCTAGCTAGGCTTCTCACAAGATGACATTTACCTAGAGGCCTTGTAAACTTCTCCTTTGACATAGTGTGATAAGAGATCCCTTAGTGTAGGTTTATTAGATCTAATACTAGTCATGAACTTGATTTAAACATATCCCCAAGTGTACTTATTAGTTAATTACCTTCTCTGAGATTGAATATTACTAAGTAAGATAAGTTATATAACTATCTAGTTTGGTTACATACATTTTGGTGAAACCAACGTGAATCTAACCCTTTTAAAATTTTTATTTTTATTTACAGACAATTAGATCAACACTATCAACCCAGTTTAACATTTTATGCATTTGTTTTCATACTTTATTGACCTCATCGACCTAGTTTAATATTGTGTACAAGGTTTTTTAATACTCAGATAACACTATCAACTTCATTTGGCTTTATGCATAGGTTTTCCAAACTAAAGCGATCCTATGGATTTTGTTATTGATTTCATTTGACTCTTTGTGCACAAATTTTTGAATTATAATTATCTATATTGACACTATTTATCTAGTCTCCTTTTTGAATTAGAATTATCTATATCGACAAATTTAACTAAATCAATCAACTCGATTCAATTATTTTTAAAATTATTTAAAGAAAATGCTAGGTCAATTAGATTGACATAGTTTTATTTATTTTTATCACTTATCAATTTTATTTATACTTAGTCAACTAGATCAATTATATTTAATATTTTGTATTTTCCTTTCTAGGTTTAATATTCTATTTATACAACATAACTTCAAATAACACCTCAACAACTTTTAATAAGTTACTATATCAACTCAATCAATTTAATTTAAACTACTAGGTTCATTATAAACATATTATTAATTAATATTTTTAAATTTTTAAATTAATTTCATTTCTTTCTATTTTTTAAAAAACTAAATTTAAATATTAATTTTCCCATTTTTTAGTTCTATAAGACTATCACTTTACAGTCAAATAAGTTGATCGGATCGACTTAGTTCTATATATGATTTCTATTGAGACACCTAAGCTAACCAACTCGATTGTGTTTATTTTATATTGTATTTCAATAGACTGAGTCGATCAACTTGACTTTGTTTTATTTTTCTTGCATAACTAGGTTGACCAGAGCAACCTAGTACCATTTATTTTTCAAGGAAAATGAGCTAACCTACATGGATAGTAATTAAAATCACCTTACTTTTTAGTTGGATTATTATTTATTTACATTCCAAAAATTAAAAAATAAATTTTGAAACTTTGAATTTATCCTTTATTTTTTATTTTGTTTAGTTTCCCCTAGATACTATGTACCGATAGTTTTCAAACTACTTAGTTGTTGTCATGAAATACTATTTGATACTCTGTTTATAGTCTTAGTCTATCATTTATAGTTATTGTGGCATAAGGGGCTTCCCCAAATACTCATAACCATATTATAAAGTTAAAAATTGTCTTTAGTTTCCCCTACCTCATAGTATTTTATAAATACCTAGGATTCCCCTCTTTATTAAACCTTAATAATCTATCCATCCATTTTTTTGTGTGGTGCATTGATTAGTGATTAACACACATAAGTTACACCATAACATTGAAATGGGGTTTATTGGGATATAAGAATGGTACTTCTTCCATAGTCAATACTCTAAAATATTGGGATGACACTATCCAATAGACAAGCAAGTATATTTGGGAGCCTATACTTACAATCAATACCTTTAAGTATAACTTCTTGATCTTATTTTTCAATAAACTAGTTAGCTTCTAAAAATCATTATTGTTTCTTTTTGTTTTATATTAGATGTAATTCAAAATTGTATTAGACAACTTTGATATAAGGTTTATGTTATGTGCTATAATTAGATCAACCAGATCAACCTAGTTGCCTATGTGTTTAGTTATACTTTCTATAAATGAAAAGTAAATCATCTAGATTCAGATAATTTTAAATCCTTTTTCTACCAATAGAACTACATCAACCTGATCAACTCAATATTTTATAGGATATTCCATTTATCCTTCTTACAAAACTACATTGACCATCTCGACCTAGTATTTTATAGGCTATTTTATATATCCTCCCTACATAGCTACATTGACTATATTGACCTAGTCTTTTAAAAGTTATATTTTTATTATCACATTATTATATCAATATGGTCAACTCTTTACTACCTGAATGATTTAGTATTATGTCCAACTCATCTGATTACATGATATTTGGTTGACTTAGTTCTATATCAATCCATTTGGTTGATCCCATATAGCATCTGGATGATTTCATTTCTTACCTTAATTCTCATCCTTAATATATAATTTAAACTTTCTTAGCTTTCCTCTTATCTTTCTTAAAAATCATTAAATAACCTATTCAAATATTTCTTGATAATCTTAACCCATTTATATGATACATGGGTTTTTCCTTCTTACCTAATTTCACTAACCAAGATGATAAACACTCTTGGTATACCTATTTCCATCCTTCATCCATCAATTTCAACATGTACAAATCACCCAGACTAATGAGGTAGATGGATCTAATCCATTTGACACCTCTTAGGATACTACACAATCTAAATTACTTTACTATATTATTGGGGCAATTGATACAATCTTCATGAATAAATATACATGGCATACCACAATAAGACACATAACTACCCGTAATAATGGGAATGCTCCTCTTACCAAAAATATTATTCCTCTTCTTAACAATCCTAATATTCTACCTTCAAATGTTAATAATCAAAATACATAAGTTGACACTACTCAAATTATTGCAAAATTATCCAATAAATGAATGTTATGCAAACAAATAACACCTCTCAAATGATGTAAATGAAACACCATTTATTTCAAATTTATAATCAACCTCCTCTAATAATACCTCAAAATAATCAAAACTTTATTCCTCCCCCTCTTAGAGATGCAAATGGGAATCTCATTCCCCAACCTCTTATGCATAATAAGATACTAAAAAATATACAAAATGATTATTTATCTCCATTTATTGTGTCCATTGATATTTGAAACATTTATCCAACTATTAAATATGATGGAACTAAATATCCTACATCTTTTCTTTAAGTATTTGGTAATCCCTATAAGGAATTAATTCAAACAAATACCTTTGATAACACTAAACTGAAAGTTAACAATTTTACATGTGATGTTTTATAATGGTATAACCAATTTACACAACATTCCATAACATAATTAGAAAACTTGGTTAATTATTTTATCCAATAATTTCAACAAAATGATCTTCCAAAAAATTGTCTTAGTCATTTTATCAATGCTAAGCAATCCATTTTAGGATCATCCCATGATTTTATCAAATTATGGAAATCATTGGCTCACAAAGAGTATAATAAAATTAATGATGATAACCTATTTAAATCATTCATTAATACTTTAACACCTTCACTTTAGTGTAAAGTCCAAACTTTTTCCCCACAAAATTTAAATGAAGCATTTTTCCAAGCCAAAAGACAAGATTTCCTTATGAAATAATTTGAGCCAAGTCCTAGATCAATTAAGGAAACTTTTCAAACCTCCACTAATGTAATTAAAAATAATATTCCTCAAATTAAATTGATAATGTTTAAATTATATAATCAACTCGCTTCCCACCCACCATTAATGGTCTCATAAATGAAACAATTATTATTTCCATCTAAACCCTTTACCCTAATAATGCCATACCGTAATGGTATGACCCTAATGGAATTTTCAAATTTATTATTTATTTTATGTTAGGAGACACATTTGACCATGATGATATGATCAAATTATGCAATCATGACTATGTCAAAGCTTCTCAAAAGAAACAGGTTACCAAGACTACATCTTCTAAACCTTAAAAAACTTCCTCTACTCCTAACATACAACATTGAAATAATAATATTTGTGCAATTGATATTTATTATGATTAATATTAGAATAATTTGCATTATGTAAATGTAATAAAAGTCAATTATAGTCAAAAGATTTCTCATAAAAATCCTATTACTAAACTTAATAAAACTTCCACCAAATAACAATTAATTAAAGATTCTACAAATATTGTACCCACATCCCCTTAATCAAATGTAGAAACACTTCCAAAACTAGAACCCTAACTAGTTGTCCTACTCTTTTGAAAAATAGTGTAACTCATAAACCTTGTGTTGGTTATTCATCCTCTAAATTGCATTCAATTTTTTTCTAAGGAACTTAATTCAATGCCTTGTGAAATTCCCCTCATGAATTTAGTTTGTACTTCTCCATATCATTGTAAATTATTTATGCAAAAATAACAAGATAATGAGGAACTACCATTACATGATTAAAACATCCATTCTAAAGATCCACCACTTACAAGAGTACATATAATTGAAATAAATTCCACATCCTCTAAACCATCCATATAATTATTTGAAGAGGATATAATGAATGATGAACTTATTTTTCAAGCTGATGATCCACCTCTCTTTATTAAAATTGTTATCAATACTACCCTCATTCAGGAAGTCTTAGTAGGTGAAGGATCGAGTATTATATTACTTATCTTTGGTTAATAAAAAAACTTGGATACAATAAAAATAAACTTAAACAAACATGTTTAAGATGTAGAGGATTTGATTTGGTTCCCATGTACTATTGGATCCAAGACAATACATATTAATCTCATAGTCCTTGATTTACCATTATCTTACAACATACTTCATGGTTTCCCATGGACACATCATATGTAGGCCATTACCTCTTTAGATAGTCAATGTATTAAATTCATTTATAATGATAAATGCCATAAAAATGAGGTTGATCCTAATTTATGGAGTATACAACTACCAAATCCTAAATCTCAATATCACATTCCTACTATCCCATATATCAATAATGTACCTCTCCCTGAATTTGTTAACATGAACTCTGATTTAAATGTTACTCTTATTGATTTAGATGATGATAAACCTAATGAATTACAAAACACTTATAATACCACTATATTACCTCCTTATAGTATGGAAATGCTTCCTTTTTCTTTACTTCCACATGATTGTACCATTCCTCTAATTGATGATATTACCCAAACTTATCCTCCATAAAATGCATATGAATCCTCTTACATAGAAGATGAATTTACATGTGATGAATATGGATGGATAAATTATTTCAAGACCATTTAGCTATGTATCCTAGAAAACCTAGTCATTTAGGTGTTTTAACTAATGATTCTCCTATAGAATAGAAGCATGCATTATTTCTCACACTTATGATGATATTTATATCATGGCCCAGGCCTAATGAGATTTAGATGTAAAACATTACCAAAATAAATTATTAAAATACATACCTTCAACCATGGTGTACATGTTATAGACACTCTTTTTTGTCAACATTTGTGTCTAAGTAAATTTTAGACTGATTTCTACCAAACTATGCAAATTAAGCCTAAAAGCCACCGAACATCCCAAATTCATTTGAACATTAGATGTAAGTACCTAAAATTATGTTAAAGCATCCATATTTGGGGTATTACCCTGTATGCAATGATAACCTCTCATATATTCATCCCCAATCAGGTTGAAACCTAGCAAACTAACATTTTTTACCAATTAAGTGGAGCACTTATACCAATTATTCAAATGAGTAAAAGACTAAGCAAAATTAAGTAATTCAAATTAAATTCTTAAGTGAAAATTCCATGTTGAATTAGTGAATATGTAGTTACTAAAAAGGTTTTTTCAACAAAATATGAGGTCATGATGTTATCATCATCTTCAAAGTCAATAATTACAAAATATCAAAATAAATTCCATAAAAATCATAAATGTTGAGCCATGCTTCCATATATGCATAATTAAATCCTTAATTAACTGCATTTAGAGTTCTAATCTTAACCCTAGATTAAATACACTTGGGTTAGATTTAATTGAAAACCTATAAATACTAGTGCCATGACCATTCCTAAATAAGATTTTTTGTGCACACTTACTATGAAAAATTTGCAAGAGGAACTTCACACAAGTAACACATGCCAAGACAAAAACCAAAGTGTACAAGGGGAAGCATTTCCCATAAAGCATTATTGTTGATGAAGACTCTACTATCTATAAGCTAAGCACAAGCCAACTTTCATGTCAATAAGCCATTAAAATCGTAAAGGAAGGTAAAAGTGTCATTTTATCTTCTTATTGCCCTTTTGTCTTATTTTTTATATTGTTTACCCTAGGTATTAGGCTTGGAATGCTAGTTTCATTTTATTTTTCTTGTTTTAATTCACTAACAAAGAGAAACTAAAAATCATCCTCATAATCCTATGATACATATTGGCACACCCAGTGGGACCATGCACAACACTCTCATCATAAGAGCATTTTTGGACTTCTTAAGAGCTAAGAAACACTCATTTTAGACCTTAGTTTTATAATTTTTCCTTAAAATTTCTATGTTTTTCATTTATTGCTAATTGACAGCTTCAATCCAAAAAATCATTAACTCTGTCAGTTTTTAGCATTCTCTATGTTATTATGTTTTTAAAATAAATAAATGACTTCACTACTATGTATAAGTGACTTTGATAGAGAATAGACACTTTGCTTGAAATTGGTGAATTCAACCTAAAACTTTATTCTCCTGGAAATGATGACTTTGACCTGAGAAATCAGTGACTTCACTACTTAAATTTAATGACTTTTCTAGGTAACGCTCAATTATAAATTTAATGATTTTGCCATTTTTAAAGGAAAAACATCAACTTAGATAGTTATAATCAAAAAAATTGTGCATACTAATCAATTAATTCTCTAAGTTTTCTACATTTTATGTTTTGTGTCTATAGGGAAAATGGTGACTTCACCCTATTTGGTAAATGATGACTTCGCCCTGAGACCAAAACTGAAGACCTTAAAAGTTTAAAATTATTCTTTGTTTAGGAAATATATCCAAACAAAAATCAATCATCTAATGTTTCTTACATAGAATTAAGTAAAAGATAAGGAGTCTAAACACATTAACAAATCCATTTTACATTTCTTTGGGTGATTTAAAAGTCATTTCACATTGTCTTTTGATGCTCTTAAAAACTTGTGCAAAACAACTTTCTTTTTTGCTATTTCAAAGTTCCAAACAAAGGCCAAATTTAAATCATAATTCCATAGGTGTTTAAAAATAATAATTATGTTTATACTTAGAGATCATAAGAGCACTTTGACTTTTTATTCATTTTTAAAAAACACTAGAGTAGTTTTAGTAAAAAATTGCACCTATGCTCTCCCATTGTCCCTTTTAGGGAACTTGGGTGACTAAAAACACATTGTTTTTTTTGTTTGATTGAGTTTACCAAAATAAATGTCATGTGTTCTCTCTCCTAATTCCTAGGGACTTGGATGACTAAAAAATGACCTAGTTATTTTTATTTTATTTTTTTCTTGCAAGCACTTTCTCACAATTTATTTATAAAGACTTTGACCTAGGGTTTCATCTCCCAAAATTGTTCCAACCCCACTTATCTAATAGGTTATATAAAAAGAGTAGAATATACATCAAGATAGTGGTTGAGTGGTTAACCTAACTAATTATAATGTGAATCATTTCAAGCAGTAGTCTAGACATTAGACTTCACTAAGAAGTATAAAACTAAATTCATTATGAAATGGAAAAGACCCTTTCATAACAAGCTAGGTGGTTTAAATCTATTTACACATATTTATTGCACTCAAGTGTTTCTAATAACTTATGGACCATCTAGAAAAACTAATAGAAAATTTTAGATTAAATAACCCCACTTGTTGTGGATTATCCTCCCAATGTTGAGTTGATTTAGTGCTCTAAGTTCCATGCCATGTAACTATTTCACTCTAATTTTTTTTCTTAGTTTTAAATAAGAAGAGATAAAACTAAAAAGAAGGGTAGTGGTTATGAGAACCTGATATAAAGTGCACTCATTGATCTAGATGAAGTATGAGAACCCCTCTTTAGCTAGGGAAGATTGACCTATAAATAAAAGATCACTTAAAGACAACTTGTTCGTTAGACAAGTAATTGGGTGGATTGCCTAGTGTGAGGTAGATCCTAAAAGTGAGATCTTCCTAGGAGGTTGTCAATCCACATTATTTAGACAATCAAGTTTATAAATTATAAATAAATTTACTTGCATTAAATAATAAAAAATTACTAAAATTAATTACAAGAATGCTTTGCTTAAAAGATGATTAAATAAGAAAATAGTTTTTCAATATTAATGCTAAAGTTGGTGTGGCCAAAGTTGTGGTTTTGGTCTGGTAATGAGATAAGGCAAAAGAAAATAAGCTTTGGTTAGGGATGGTAGATGGTTAAGGTGGTAAAATTATTAATATGGTTAAAGGAGCAAAGGGGTAAATGGTCAAGGGGGTAAATGGTAATGGGTTAAGAGGTCAAGAAGGTTTGGGTGGTGATGAGGTGAATAGGCAAGAGGGTAAATAGTGAATAAGAAGTAAATGATGGTCAAGAGGGAAAAGAGGTAGATGGACATGAAGGTAAAGGGTAAATGAAAACAAGAGGTTAAGGGGTGTAGGTTTAGAGGTCAAGAAAAGAAGAAGGCCGAGGGATAGGTTTGGAGGTCAAGAAAGAAGAAGCCAAGATGGTAAAGGTAAATTGAAATATAAGAAATAAAAAAAATATACCTTATGAAGATGCTTGAAGATGTTGATGAATATGTTTTTGACGATGTCTTGAAATTTTGGTAGAGTTTCATTGCTTCAAGATTTTCCCCTCCAAGATGAGTGACCTCCTTGATAATGCTCCCAAACCTGCAAGATGAAATGCTCTAACCAAAGACCCCCCTCCATGGGTGAAAGAGGGGTCAAATTTATAGCATTTAATGCTAAGAAACATGAAAAAATAGATAATAGTGGAAATGTGGTGCCATATTCCAAGTGGGTGGATAAGTGGGTTAAGGGGATAAGGATGGTGAGATTCCCACTTCACAAAGTATGTCTTCCACTTTGTTAAAGTGCCTCCCACCTTGATAATGTGTCAAAAATGGGTAGAGATAATTCCCATGGACATAAATGAGTCCAAAATACTTTCCACCACCTAATTATATCTTTTACCCATGGGTGGGTAAGTGTTTATTAAGGGAAAATATGGTGAGATTCCCACTTCATAACTATGTCTCCCACTTTGTAAGTGTGTCCAAAATAAGTGGATGTCATGGCCATGTGTCCATATGCGTCTAAAATAATCTCCACCACCCACTTCTATCTTTTACCAAGCACTTAACAAGGATCCTCACATACTTTGGTACCACTTTCATGTATGAGGACAAGATCACATGCTTTAGGATGGTCCCATAAGGAAAAATATGCCATACTTCAAAGGGTGGACCCTGTGATGCTTAATTCCATTAGGAACCTTTAACAAGGGTCCCAAGTGGGGTATGATTTCCCACTTCAAGCCACCTCACTTCCAAGCCATGCCACTTGCCATGTCACTATTGAGTCACTTTCCATGTCACCTAACATGTCACCATGAATAGTGTTAGTGAATAGTGATTTGGGATAGTGTTTTCAAATAGTAATTTTGAATAATACTTTTTGAATAGTGATAGGTGAATAATGACTTGGTTAGGTTAAGAGGGGTTGGGTTAAGGGTTAATAATGTTTTGGTGGTCTCAAGGCATTCAAACATCTAGATTTACTTGTGTGTAATTTTTTAGTGTCTACAATTTACCCCTTTTTTTATGTAACTTTGAATTAACAAGATGTAAAACAAAGATGAATTTCTGGTTGGAGGTTCAATTGTCTCAAGTATGGGAGGAGGTGTTCCACCTCAAACTAAGAGTTGATGAGAGAAAGCAAAATTAGGTACAAGTTTGATAAGTGGTTGATGGTGAGTCACTAGGTGGTAACCAAAAGGGGTGGGCCTTTGAAACATAAACATGCACATAAAATGTGACTAAGTATAATAGTCAAGATCACACACAAACTAACATTTCTAATGTTAGTAAAAATAAGGATCAATTATAAGGGATAAGTAACTAATGTACCACATGACCATAACTATGGTTGGGTATACTTGTTATTCTCTTAGATAAAGTTATTATGATTCATAGGTATTTAAGTTAGGAAGTGATCCCTTAAAAAATACAAATGGTCTAGTTATACACTAGTTGGTGCAAATTCAAATTTTAAACATGGAAAGATTGGTCAGTGTGGGAAAAAGGGCCAAGGCAAGGTCATCACAAAAATATGTGATAGTTTAGGTCAAAATGGCCAATGTCGAGGTGGATGCGATTGAATGGTTGATTGGTCAGTGGGATATGGATGTGAGTATGGTTATGATGTATGAATAAAGATATGGCGTGTCTTCATTTTGTAAGGATAAAAAAACCCTAAGGTTATATTGGCTTAATAAACATAAGCCTTGAAAATACATCACATTAGCATGCATGGATTGATAGAAAAAAGGTGTTATGATCATACAATTTCAAGTAAGATCAAAATGGGTGATAGGTAGTGTGAAGGGAATAGTCAGAGAGGGAAAAGATAAAAAGAGGACCCATACACAACATACAAGTACATCAAATGAAGAAATGAATGTACTTTAAGAAATGAATCTAACAAGATTTCATGCATTAAAGTAAGAGAGTGGATGACATGAGGAAGTAGACATGGATATGTACAAAAAAGAAATACAAACTAGTGGCCACACTCTAATGAGTGTCGAGTGAGAGTGTGAATGGGAAAATATGAGAAAAAATCCAAAAAGGGATAATGTGAAGGTGGACAAAGAGATGGATGAAGTAGGAGTGATAAGATAATGAGGTCATAGATAAAGATGAATTTGGATAAGGATGGAAGAATCTAGACATGGATAAAGAGGAAAAAATATCATGAAGCACAAGGAATGTCCTCAATGAGGATGAGAAAAATGAAATAAAATAGAGAAACAAGAAGAAAAATAAATGGTAGAATATGGGGGTGTGAGGAATGTACTAAAAAATAACAGATTGGGGAATTGAAAAAGAATGGAAGAGATGGTTAGAAAACATGAATGGAAAAGGGAGGATTAGAAATGATAGGACCTAAGTTCCCCAAAGCTCTGACATAACTTGTCAGATTTAAGAGCACACATGATTACCTTTGTATAAGCAACTTAAACATGAGGAAATAGCTAGAAGAACAAATAACCATCAATGAGAAAACACACAGAATATGAGAGGCAACACACAATTGTATTCAACTCATTACAAAGGAAATTACAATAAAGAGATCACACTCTTCTTCCACCTCTGTGAGGCTTCCTCCTCAAGGGCTCCCAGTAATCTTCCCACCTGAGTAATCTTCTCTGAATAGGTCACAACACACAGCTAACACAAGCTATTGTTCACCTCATTGTACACCTATATAATCAAGTACGAACCGGTACTCCAAGTAGATCTCACCATGATCCTGCTCCTGATGTATTACTGTCACCTTGATCTTGCTCCCCCGTCGATCCTCTTCTGACCCTTGTATACACACATCCCTGCAGACCAACCTGATCTTACTTATCACATGTAGATCTCCACCATGATCTTGTAACACCCTACATATCAAACCTGATCTTACATACATGAGGAATCCTACTTGATTCCACCACGGGAAGAACTCTCTAAGTTCCACACTTGAGTTCTACATAGTTCTTCATTTAACAATATAACCCATGAGTCTATTATATAGATCTCATGTATACACTAATTTAGACAAGTGGCTCAAAGACTCAAACTAGTCTTTATCATGTAAACTCTCTGTTCACTTAACTGACTGTTCATCAACAACAGTTCTAGAACTGCCACAGGCAACTGACATCAGTCCCTGCCTAACTGGAGGTGACTGACGCTGGCTGATCCCTACCGATGTCAATTACCTTCTGCATTGTCCACTGACCAACATCAGTGATCCTGCTGATGCCAGTGACTGCATACTTAGCAACCTCCTTCTATTTGTGACAAGGTGAAGCTTTTAGCTCCACACCCTAAAAATCTCCCACTTGGAGATAAACAACTACACTTGTACCCATACTAGTACTTTGTCTAATCTACATCCTGGCTTGTATTCCTCTTCAAGCTCCCACTTGAAGACTACCCACCACACTCCTTATGGTGCTACACATGTGTCTAAATTTCTCCATTCTTAGCTTACCTTCTTCTGCCATTGCTATACTCCCACTCAATCAAAAACCCCTATGAGGAACCTGTAATCAACAAACCACTAACCAGATCTAGGCCATCTGTTAGTCAAACTCACTCTGAGAACATCCAACCTTGCTCTGATACCATTTTATAGGACCTAAGTTCCCCAAAGCTCTGACATAACTTGTCAGATTTAAGAGCACACATGATTACCTTTGTATAAGCAACTTAAACATGCAGAAATAACCAAAAGAACAAATAACTATCAATGAGAAAACACATAGAATATGAGAGGTAACACACAATTGTATTCAACTCATTACAAAGGAAATTACAATAAAGAGATCACACTCTTCTTCCACCTCTGTGAGGCTTCCTCCTCAAGGGCTCCCAGTAATCTTCCCACTTGAGTAATCTTCTCTCAATAGGTCACAACACACAGCTAACACAAGCTGTTGTTCACCTCATTGTACACCTGTACAATTGAGTACAAATCGGTACTCCAAGTAGATCTCACCATGATCTTGCTCTTGATGTATTGCTGTCACCTTGATCTTGCTCCCCCGCCGATCCTCTTCTGACCCTCACATACACACATCCCTATAGACCAACCTGATCTTACTTATCACATGTAGATCTCCACCATGATCCTGCAACACCTTACATATCAAACCTGATCTTACATACATGAGGAATCCTACTTGATTCCACCATGGGAAGAACTCTCCAAGTTCCACACTTGAGTTCTACATAGTTCTTCACTTAACAATACAACCCATGAGTCTATTATATAGATCTCATGCATACACTAATTTAGACAAGCGGCTCAAAGAATCGAACTAGTCTTTATCATGCAAACTCTCCATTCACTTAACTGACTATTTGTCAACAGTAGTTCTAGAACTGTCACAGGTGATTGACATCAGTCCCTACCTAACTGGAGGTGATCGATACTAGCTGATCCCTGCTAATGTCGGTTGCCTTCTGCATTGTCCACTGACTGACGTCGGTGATCCTGCTGATGCTGATGACTGCATACTCAATAACCTCCTTCTGTTTGCGACAAGGTGAAGCTTTTAGCTCCACACCCTAACAAGAAATATGGTAGGCTATTAAAGGATTGAAAATAGGCCTAAAAGAGACCAAGGAGAAATATTTTGGTGATGGAAATGAAAAACAAGGAAACACATGGTAGAAAAGGAAACATGAGGAAAAAAGAGTGGAATGAGGACACAAAAAGGATGATAGGAGAGTGAATAAGTAGGTGGTATCGTGACTAAGTAAACATGAATAGGAGAAATGATGATAGGTAAGAAGAATAAAAATGAAGTAAATTAGATGGTGGCATTAGAGAGAATAATGGGATGGAAGATGGGAAAGGGTTTAAGAAAAATTAGGGGAAACAAAGTATGGGTGGATAAGAAGGTGAAGAGATAAGGGATGTGGTAATCAACTTGTTAGAAGAGATTGACATGCTAAAAAGTTGTGAGGTAGTACAGAAATAAGGGAGAGAAAATGGAAAATAGATGAGAGGAAAGGGAATAAATGAAATAATAAAGAAACACAATGAAAGGGAATGAGATGAATATCAGGGATGATAAAAAGGAAGAAGGAAGAAGTAAGGGGGTTGTCAAGGATATAAAGCACAGAAACACACATAGATGCAAAAGAGAAGTGTGGATAGAGATGGGAAGAGGAAAAGGGGAATGTAAAATGCAAAACACTGTAACAAATAAGAAGAAAAGGGAAATTATGGAAGGATTATCAAAGGATAAATACCCAATGAGAAATTAGTTGTAGAGGAAAAAAAGAAGACAAAAAGGATGAAAATAACCAAACAAGAAGAATGGAAAATGGGAAAGGTGGGAAGAATGATACATCATTATAAAATGGTGGCACACGTAAGAATAAAAGTGGGATGTAGAAAAAAATAGAAGAAATAGAAAGCATGCAAGATGTAAAATATGGGAAAGAGGAAAACAAAAAGTGAGAGATGGAATGAAAATGGTCTATAAGTAGTATATGAAAAGTAAGAAGGTGTTACGAAAGAAGATAAAGATGTAAAAATGTCCATCAGTGTGCAAGGGAACAAGATGATGTGGAATTGGTGAGGAAAAGAGAGTGATGAAGAGGGTATGATAAATTGCCAAGGGTAAGGGGAAATGATGAGGATGGTGAAAGAAGACAAATGACATAGAGGGAAAGGTTGGTAAGAAGAGGAGAGAAAGACAAAAAGTATAAAAAGTGGGTGGGGGAGTGAGAAATGAAGCAAGTGAAAGAAATGCAATGAAAAGTGATGAGGAGACTAATGAAGTGGATTAGATGGTAGATTTATAGGAGATAAGAAAAGTGGAAGAGGAAGGTTGTCAATCCTTGTTTTAAAAGAGATTGATAAGCTAGAAAAATGGTTAAAAGAGATTGACAATTTGGAGGTAGGGAGATGGTGAAGAGATAGGTAGAGAAGTGGAGGAAGATATTTTAGGTGAGAAGGGAAAATAAAATAAGGGATGCGGCTGAGTTGACCTTAGAAACTGAGAACTACCTACATAGTCCAAAAATACCTCAAGCTAATATAGTTCTCCCAGAAATGGGGGGAAAACAAAGAAGTATCAGATGATGATAAAATATAAGGATGCTAATAAAAATTCAAAGCTTCCCTAATGTAGGATGCCCTAAGCAAGATGGCATTGTTGGAAATGGAAATTAGTGAGAAGAAAAAGGGGATGGTAATTAGTTGTTAGTGGCTGAGCTAACCATAGAATTTAAGAAGTGCCTACATAGTCCATGGACATAAAGATAATGTAGTTCAACCAATGGTATTCAAATGGGTTACCCCAATTTGATATACGACATGGTTTGGTTTGGTTGAAGGTTTTTTCAAAATAGAGGTTTTAGGTTTTAGTCAAGGTGATGGTGAGGTTTTGTGGTTTAAGTGGGTGAATAGTTACCATAATTATCCCATACACATTAGGATGAGAAAATATGAATGGGAAAGGTAGGATAAATAAGAGGGTAACAAAAGGATAATCACCACAAATGTCTTATGATGGAGCTAAGCCAAAGAAATGGTGCCTTTATGAGGAGGCTATGGCTTCTAAAGTTGTATGAGGCTAGAAATATAGTGATAGAATTGATTGCTATGAGCTGAGTTTTAGAATATGGGTTTCTATCAGGATCTATAGATTCTACTTGGTAAAAATTCATCATCACTATGAGCCAAGTTTTATGGGAAGTAGCAGAGGAATGACTTGCAAAGAACTTCTTTGATGGCGAAGTAGATTCTACAAGGTAAAAAAGTAGTAACATGATGAGTGATAGAGGATGGATTGTGCCTTACTCAGGAGCTACATATCCAATTTGGGAAAAAGGTGTCCATGTATACATCCTCTATCCTAGTACCTTAGAACCAATGACTTGTGGGTTTTGCTAGGTCTAGTCCAACCACTAGGAAGATGCATAACATAGGAAATCATGCATATAGCTAGATTAGGTGGTGTAAAGGTGATGATGAGGCAAAATATCACTAGGCCCATGAGGATCATAAAATACAAAACAAATGAAGACATTAGATGTGGATTGGATGATAAGGGTGATAAAAAGACATCATAATGGTGCATGATAACTTTATCAAAATGACTAGTTGGACCGAGGGGTATGTGTCCATGCAAAAAGGCAAGTGGTAAGACTATTGATGGGAATCAATGACATCAGATGATCCTCCCCATAGATGGAATGGATAATCATGTTAGCAAGGATAATAGTTAGGTATTCTATTTAAAGAATCATGGTAAGAATGAATACCCATCGTGAATTCATTTGGTTTTGCAAGTTGTTTAGAGTGCAGAGAACTACAAGAGGTTGAATATGGTGAACAATGGGAGCAATGACAATGATAATCAGTGACCCCCATAACTTGAAATAATCTACATGGTGAATGTGCATATGCATTACATAATACAACATGTAATGGTGAAAATAGAAGTGATTTTAAAATAATATCAAGAGGAAAGGCACCCACGACTTGAGCTTGGGCTAAAAATCTTACCTCAATAATAATGAATAAGGCAAGAATTTTGCTGCATAAGATGTAGGGTAGGATAACATCACCTTAGGGTCTTCCATGGACCCAATCCTCACTTTTTGAGGGGATGCACATTGAGGTGAAAAAAAAACCACCCATGGTAATATAACAACTAGAGTGGAGGGAGGTAATGGCTAATATGGCTAAGTAGGGTGAGAGACTCAGAGTGGAACATGATGCCCACCCTATGGAAGAGGAAAATAGAGTATGCCTTTTAGCAGCTGTCGATATGGGGAATGTTGTCAAGGCAAGCTCAAGGAGAAATCAACTATAAAGTTGGATAAACACAAATCTAGATTCACCATATAATCAACCTAATGCTTAGGTAGGAAAATAATGTTAATCAAATGAATTGATATAACCCATATGACTCCTCACACCCTAAATAAAATATTGCACAGTTTGTTGTAAATATGTATAGAATGTGTTGAATGTTGTTTGTCAGAAGTTATGTTGTATTTTATTGTGCTTATGGTTATGTTGATAAATAAGAGTATGGTTGTTATCTTGATTAAGGTAAAGCATATGAGGTAAGGCAACAAACCATACTAAATGGTAAGTTGAAGAATATAATCAAGAGACAAATGTCATAACAAAAGTATCAACTAAGCACAGTAGGGTAAGAAGAGGGCATGATGCTTCTTATTTGACAAAGATTAAAAAATATACCTAAAGTGGGATTGGATTAATGAACATATGCCCTTAAAATTCTTCACATGAATGGTCATTAGTGGGTTGAAATGTGTCATTATCCACATGATGTTAAGTAAGCTCAAGAATCCTTGCATATATTTGAAAGGAGAGATGGATGAAAATGGAATCCTATAGCAAGACTAACATGCCTCTTCTATAGGTGCCTAAAGAGTCAATTATAAACAAGTCTATGCCAAAATTATGTAGACTGATCAATGTGGGAAGTCTAGTTGTAAAAGTCAAATGTGGCTTCCACTTTATTATGTTACTTAAGAGTTTATTATGAATTTCATGATATTTATCTACTTTTGATTTGATTTTGATAATGGGTCTCTTGCTGTATTATTTTATATGGGAAGCTAATTGATGTAAGATTCCAAGAAATTGCTATGGTTTTTGACAAATGCTTGACTTAGCCATCCTTCAAGGGAGTGGTCTAAGTTTACATGTTTTGTTTAATGTTTTTGATAGTTGTCCCTCAAAGGATCAGTCTACCTCATATTTGGTAATTTCAAATAAATTTTCAACAACTTTCCTTCAAGGAAGCATTTGTGAATGCAAGGAATGACCCATGATTCTTAGTGATAGGAATTATGTTATTTTACTCTAATTTTATTTGGCATAGACTTGTTTAGGATGACTTAGTGGCTCACCTTCACGAAGGAAAAACTATAAGAACAAGAAGGTGGACTAGGTGTTAAAATTATTTAGGTGATAATGATCATGGGGATCCATCCTAAAAAGGGGTGAAAAGTACCATGAGAATCATTCCATGGGTAGATCCATGATAACAATTGTTCAATATAAGGTTATACTAATGATAGATAATCACATGATTCAATGTTAATTAGTTTCCCCTAAAATAAGGAGATGAATGTAGGTGGATAGGATAGAATGAGCTTAATTTAAATAAAAGGTAGACTTGATCCTTCCTAACAAAATAATGGGCACAAATGCAAAGCATTGAGTGGTTTAGGTTCTAGGTGGCCTTCAAGAGAAGACAACTGGTAAGATCCTAATCTATACTTATGGGTTATAATATAAGGTCCAATATAATTGAAGGAAAACTTGTCTTGCTTGATTTTATCCATATTGGTGACATGTCAATTTTACTTTAGAATGAGGTCTCTAATATTAAAATCTCACACTTTGAGGCATTTGTTATAGTTACACTTGATACACTCTTGATAGAAATAGAGATGGGTAAGGGATCCTAGATGATGCTTGTCAAGTAGCTCAAGTTAGGATAAATGGTATTGATGATAATCATCCTTAGAAATAAGATATGAAAATATATGAAAAGAGAGGGAAATTGGATTTAAAGAGGTAAGACAACCTCCACTCCAGACATAATGGAGAAGGGTGTAACACCCACAGGGGTTCTAATGCCAGTGTGATAAGCCCATAAAGTGAAAGGAATGTGCAAATGCTAATCCTCACTAGATTCATTAACCATTTTAGTGAGAATTTTATTAAGAGTTTTATTAGAGGACTTAGCCTATCCATTAGCTTGAGGGTGATAGGGTGAGGAAAAACTTAACTTAATGTTGAGTGCATCACACAGACCTCGGACTTGATTATTATTAAAACATTTACCATTATCAATGATAATCTTATGAGGAATACTGAAGTAATAAATGATATGGTAATTGATAAAGTTAACAATCTTCTCCACTTTAGTTGAGATGAGAGGAATAACTTCCACCCACTTGGTGAAATATTCAATGGCTATGATGATGGAGCTATGCCACTGTAAAGAATGAGGATTGATTTCCCCAATGAGATCAAGTCCCCATTATGAGAAAGGCCAAAAGTCTTTAGATACTTGGAGGCCATTAGTTAGTACATGATGTAGATTAGCATGTTGTTGACTTTTAACACCCTTTTTTACATAATATAACAATCTTGGTTAAGCATGGGCTAATAGTAGCCAAGGTGAAGGATATGTTTAGCGATAGCTAGACCACTAAGGTGTACCCCATAGATCCCATCATGCATTTCCATGATAGCATGAGAAGCTTCATGGTTATGTAGGTAATAGAGAATGAGACATTTAAAACCATGTTTGTAAAATATTCCCCATAGTAGGGTATAATGAGAGGTACTCTGAACAAAGGCTCTTTAGGAATTCTTAGAAAGGTTGGGAGGAATGATGCCAATATTTAGGTAGTCAGAGGTTGTTTATTACCAAATGTCTGAAGGGGATTCCTCCACACTACAAATGGTAGAGAGGTTAGATTGTTTATAAGAGGGGTGGTAAAATAAAGAATGGTGATAAAGGTTTTGGAATTGGAATGTTGAGAAAGGATCTAAGAAGAAAGGGAAGCCATTGTATTAATGAATTTGTTGGTATATTATGGAACATATTGGATATGATAATGATCAAATGATGCTAAGAGTACATCTATTACCTCTTTGTACTTTTACAAGACATCATTCTTATATTGATAGGATCTATTAACTTAGTTGATCATGAGTTAGGAATCACCAAAGACATTGATGGTCTTAATTCCCAAGGCTAGAGTAACTTGGATACCTATGACTATGGATTCATACTCAACCATATTATTGGTACACTCAAATTCAAGATTAAAAGAAAGGGGAATGAGTTTGCCATTAAGGGGAATGAGAATGACTCTGACACATCCACCTCACTGGCACTTTGAGCCATCGAAGAATAGAGTCAGTTGGTAGGTAATTTTCTTTTGGGAAAGTGTTATGATGGATTCATTTGGAAATGTAAGAGGAAGTGGTTGGTTTTTTGGTAAAGGAACATCAGCCAATTGGTTAGCAATTACTTGTCCTTTAATCAACTTCTACTAGAGGAAATCAAGGTCAAACTCAACTAGGAGCATGAGCCACTTAGCCATACACTAGTTTTGGTATGGTTTAGAGTGTATATACTTGAGTGGGATAGTGTTAGTGATGACAAAGGTTTTGTGATTGAGAAGGTAATGACATAGTTTGGAAGCCCTAAAGATTAAGGTGAGGCAAAGTTTCTCAGTATAGGTGTATTGAGTCTTGTACTTTATAAGTGTTAAACTTATATAGTAGATAACTTGTTCCTTATTTTTTCATCATGGTGAGTGATCATTGCCCCTAGGGAATGGTCAATGGTAGATATGGAAAGGTAGAAGGGTTGATCCTCTTTAGGAGTGATAAGAATGAGTGGAGAAAGGAGATATTATTTGAGTGTATCAAAGGATTGTTAGTAGTCCTTGGTCCACTTAAAAGAGGTATATTTCCTAAGAAGATGGTGAAAGGGTTGACATCTATTTGATAATTGAGAGATGAAGTGATGGATGGATTTGAGCTTCCCTTATAGGCTATATAATTGCTTACAATGGGTTGGAAGTCAGATTTCAAGAATTGCTTTGAGTTTGGTAGGATCTAATTTGATTGTTTGAAGAGAGATGATAAATCTAAGAAGTTTTCCTAAAGGGACCCCCAAAACACATTTTTTGGGGTTTAGTTAGACATCGAAATGAATTAGGCACTCACAGATAATGCTAAGAACTTTTAAATGATCTTTGAAAGATTTGGATTTTCCTAAGAGATCATCGACATAGTCCTGTATGATGGCGTGGATGAAATCTTGGAATATGTAGGTCATAGCTCACTGAAAGGTTACACTAGAATTATTCAGACCAAATGACATAACCCTATAGTAGAAGGTTCTCCAAGGGGTGATGAAAGAAGTTTTATGTTAATATTTGGGAGCAATCAAGGTCTAATTATATCCTAAGAAATTGTCCATGATAGATAACATCTCATGGCCAAGTATAAGGTAAATAAGTTGGTCAATGTTAGGCAATGGGAAGTCATCCTTTAGACAAGTAAGGTTGAGGTCATGAAAATAGATATAGAGGCAAAGTCCCCCAGTAGATTTGGTAATGGGAAAAATGTTAGAAACCCATTGGGGTTAATCAATAGGTTGGATGAAATTAATAGATAAGAGGCATTGAAGCTTTTCCTTGATTAGAAGGGCAATGCAAGGGTACATCTTAAAAAGTTTTTTTTGAATAGGCTTAGCATCAGGATGAGTGACAATGTTATGGATTGAAATAGAAGGATCAATTCTAGGTATATCCTAATAGGACCAAACAAATGTTATGATTTGGTCATGAAAGAAAGAAGGGTAATCTTATTATTCTATAGAATTAAATGATTGACCTATTTTGATAATGTGGGGGTTATCCTAAGTACTTAAGTTGACATTGATAGTGGATTCATTCAACATGGTTTGGTTTTCAGGAGGAAGGGATTTGTGAATAAAATAATCCCCCATGCTGAAGTAGGTGAGAATGGAAGCATCATCTTGAAACTGAACAATGTTAATGGTAAGAGAGTATTTCTCTATCATCTCAAGATGGGTCAAAGGGATGGTGATGGTTACCCCCATTTTTTGATAAGTCAGGGGTCTAAGGGTGATCATGTTGACAAAAAACAAAGTTGGGTGGGATGATATCATCATCCTCACATGCAAGTGGAGGTGAGTTTGGTGAGGAAAAGGTATACTCCTTAACAATGATGAAAATAAGTGTTTTGGGTTACTTCTTGTTGGATAGAATGAAACCAAGGCCATGCATCTCATGGGGTTTTTTAGTCTCAATAATGACCAACTCATGTAGGCCCTACTCATATCATCTAAGGATAAAGCCTTTCTAAATACATTGATAAATGTATGTCTTGGCAAATCTTGGTTTATCTAGCTAAGAAAAACTAATGGCAAATGGCTGAGGCGAGGAAGGAGTGATAGAAGCATCGAGGGGTTTGTCAAGTCTCCTACAGATAAAATGGGTTTGATGGTTGGGAGGTCTAAATATAGTGATCATTTTGATATTAGGGTCATAGATTGGTTGGTTGGTGAGTTTCCCATACTCATGAGGAGTAGGGAATGCATCAAGAGCTATAAGGTGATACTCCCCTAATGAGAGACATTGAAACATAGATTCTAAGGGTTCCTCTATATGGATTTGTGAAGAAGGGATGGATGAGATAGTTGAATCTTTATTGATGGTTGATAGTTGGGGTGTAACTGTTGAAGGTATGATGGATGGGGGTATGAGGACATCATTGAGGTGATAGGTCATGTTTCACATTGAAAAAGGACTTGGGTCTACTTGGATGGTGATGACCTAGACTTCATGTTCAAATTTAATGCAATGATGGAGGGTAGAGGGAACACATTCCATGGAATCAATCCAAGGTTGTCCCAACAAGATGTTGTATTAGAATTCCCCTTCCACAACATAGAAAAGTTCAGGGAGCATGTAAGGTCTTATACATATATAAAGGATGATAGTTCCCAAGGTAGTGGCCATGATATCATTAAATGAGTGAAGGATAGTTGAAGATTTAGACATGACATTGTCCAACAAGTTGAATTGGTTGTAGGTGTGAGAGGAGATGATGTTAATGTTATCTCCCCCATCAATCATGACCCATTTAATATGGGTTTCATCGATGTAATTAGTAATTAAAAGTGGGTGATCTAGGTCCTCAAGGTGGATGAAAGTTATTTCTAAATCTTTAAAGGTGATAAGGTCAGAAATTTAAAGGGCAATAATAAAGGTGGATAGAGGTTGAGGGTCATTAGGTTGGACCTCAATGGATTGAAAATCCTCTATGAGTGTTTGGTGGTGATGGGGAGAGGTAGAGATCAACTCATACAAGCTCATTTTTATTGGGGTTTAATGAAGTTGCTTGAGGATAGCTCTCCAAATTGATATTGTAGTGTTTAATTGGGGGGCACCTAAAATAGACACCTTGGGTCTAGTTGAAGATGGATACAGTTAGGTATGGGTTGGTTAGGAGTTAGAATAGGGGTAAGTCTAGGGAATGAACACCTTAGCCTTCTCGTTATATTTCTATTGTGATCTAGTGACCATGTTGATAGTATGGATAGAAGGAGAGGTTAAGGTAGTAGAGTGGTTAGATTCATCTTCACTTTTAGGTGAGAGTGGAGGAGTGGGTAAGTGTTCACCATGTTTGATAGGTATGGGTGATGGTTGGTTTGGTATAGGTGACATGAGAGGTTCATCTGTTAATAGATCATCCTCATCACAAAGGTGGTGGATGAGTGTTTGGAGAGATTTATAGTTCTTTATATCATGTCCTGGTGTCTTAAGGTATAATTAAATCAAGTTGTCATTTAACCATGGTGGTTTTGGGTGTGAAGGGTAAAAGGGTTTTATGGGTGTTAGGCTCAAGGAAGAGTTTTTCAACAACCTTTGGAGAATGGTTGAATAGGATTCAAATAAAGGTGTTGGAGGTGATAGGTTTTTGGTTTTAAGGGTTGTATCCTTCTTAGAAGTAGACTTCACCATGGGATTTGTTGATGGTGGAAGGGTTTTGGTAGGTGGTTTTGGTTGGGATTGTTTGGTTATGGTTGGTTTGGAGGTAGATGATTTAGAGGTAGAGGGTGAATGTTTAGTGATAGGTGGGAAGGTAGAGGTAGATTTTTTAGTTAAGGATGATGGGTAGTTTGATGATTTGGTGGAAGTGGGTATAGATGGAAAAAAAAGAGAAGGTTTAGTAGATGAGGAATAGGTGATAGGGATAGTATAGGGATGGGTACTAAGATAGATGGTAAGATGGAAGGAGGTGGTATGGGTCTAGTTTGAGGTAGAGGTTTGGGTAAATTCACCTTCTTGGTTGTTTTATTTGGTGGTTTATTTGGTGGAATAGATGGAGTTAGGTCCAACATCAAATAGGGATGATTATGGATAGGTTTAGGAAGTATTATTAAATCCTTGAAATGTTTGATAAGAGAAACATGAGATTTTTTGATAGGTTTAAGTGGAGGTGATTTAGATGGTTCTCCTATGGTTTTGTTAGATCTAGTTAGGGTGATAGGAGAGGGCTTGGATACTTGGGTATTAGTTAGCTTAATTAGTTGAGGTTTGGTTAGTTTAGTAGAGGTTTTAGGTGGTTGGGTAGAGGTTTTGGCTAGTTAGGTAGATATGGTAAGAGGTTGTTAAATAAAAGTGGCAAGGGATTGGAGATTCTAGTTTGGTAATATAAGGGAGACCTAATTTTTGGCATAAGGTGGCTCGATCCATGTCAGGGTTGGAGACAAATTCTAATTTCTACACTATCTTAGGTTGGTTTGATTCCCTAAATGGTGGATCTACAAGATAACCCCTAGGTAGAGACATAGGGATGGTAACCTTGTCCTCTTCCTTAATCAAAGGATACAAGGTTGGGATAGGTGGCTCCTCTGTGGGAGGAGTAAACATGAAGATTTACTCTTCAAAAATGATTTTCATTAGAGTGGTGAGTTGATTAGTAATTGGAAATGAAGGTAAGATGGGTGCATGGTCTAGTATGTCAATCGAAGGGGTGGTTAGTGACTACACTACCTTGATGAGTGGAGGAAGAAAGACACATTTATTTGGTTTGGGTTACCAAAAGGGGAGAAGATAAATTTGATACCTCAATAAGTAGAGATGGTGAGGGATGGGTAGGTTAGTGAATGGGTTCTTTATCAGTGTGTTAAGAACCATGTTAATAATATGGGTATCATGAGAGCACTCAATGTTGAAGCCATCATTCTTGGTAGGAACATGGTTTGGGAAAGATTTCTTGAATATATTAAGGGATTGATTTGGTAGTACATTGGGGTTGTCCAATTTAATCTCCCCCTTATAAATGAGGTATTGGACAAGGTTTTTGAAGGTATTTCACCTATTGATATCATGTCCTATCATGTGATTGAAAGCACATGAATCATTCTCATTGTACCAACTACGTATATGATGAGAAGAGTCAAATTGTTGGGGCGGTTTAATAGGATGAAGTTGAATGACATTAGCTTTTAATAACTTTTCCAATATAGAAGCATAACATTTTTCAAGTGGAGTTAATTACTTCTGATTATTCTATGTTTGCTCCTTGGGTTTTACTTTGAAGAATTAAACGAATTTGGTTATTTTATGGATGTTGGGGGAGTGGATTTAAGGACAAATTTATTCATAGTTCCTTTGCCCTTAGTATTGGTATTGGTTTGGTTGTTTGGTTTGGAAGAAGAGGCCTCATTGGTTCTATAGGTGGAGTTTTTGTTCTTCAATTTTAGCCTCCCTTCATTAATAGCTCTATTCTCTAGCTTACGTGACATGGTAAAATATCAAAAGTCTAAAAACTTTGGACACACAGTGTGGAGGAGATATGTTTGGCATATGCCTAATCAAAGAGATCTATGAGTTAAAGTTGAGGTAAGGAAAAGGAAATTTGGTTATTTAGGCTCCTCTAATGAGCCACAAAATTAGCAATGGACTCATCCTCAAATTGCTAGATGGAATAAAGGTCGATAATGGAAACTTTCTTAGAGATGTTAATCAAATAGTGATTCAAGAAAGTTTTGGCTAGTTGGGTGAAGGAGATGATGGAATATTTGGGTAAGGTACTATACAAATCTAAGGTTAAGACAACTAGAGACATGGGGAAGGTATAGAGAAAAATGACATCATCATAGGCAATAAGGTAGAAATAATGGAAAAATGCCCTTAAGTGTTATTGGGGGTCTTATTTGATTTGGAATTTAGATAACTTGGGAAGTTCCCATTGGGTAAGATATTGTTTAATGGGTATGGATGGATGGATGGGATCATTACATATTTGATCATAGGATAAAAGGTTATGAGACCCAGATATAGATGACTCCAAGTTGGTCATGTTTTCCATAAGGATTTTTTTTAGATCCATTTGGGTTTGGGGAACTCCATAAGTGGGTGGTAGATTTGGTTAATGTTGAGTGGTTGTAATGTATGAATAAGAAGTGGAAGGTTGGGACAATGCTACATATTGGTATGTGGGTATGGAAGGTTGGGATGATGCCACATATTGGTATGTGGGCATGGAAGGTTGGGATGAAGGGGGTGTGTATCCTTATAGGTTAGGGACATATTGGTATGATGTCATGGGGGTTTGTTGGGGGATAGACATGGGTTGGTTTATAGGTATGGTTGAAGTGGTAGGTTGAGGTTGAGTGGTAGTCCTTGTGATAATGGGTGAGAGGGTAAAAGGTATAGAAAGTACCAAAATTTAGAGTGGGGTATAAATTGGTGGGTTGGTAGGAAAAAGAGGAAGGGTGTAAATAGGGATAGAAGTTACCCCTATGGTAGATGGGGTATAGGTAACAAAAGGTAAGGTTACTCCTACATTAGAAGTGTTGGTTGATGTAGGATGGGTTTGGTTATATGTTGGAATGTTAGATTAGGTTTCGATGGTGGTAGTGGTTGGGATATTGGTAGAGGAAGAGGATCTAGTGATCAAAGGTTGGGTGGAGATAACATAAACCATAAGAGGAGGAGGCATGCTATATGTTAGATCCATAGGGGAACTGAAGCAACAAGGGTACGATGAGCTAAGGTGTTAAGGTAATGTTTAAGGGTTTCATGATTGTTGTTAAGGAATGTGAAAAAATCCACATCACCTTCAATAAATATCTGAGACATGGTAGGAGGAGGAGAATGAGGTAAATCTTCAACATTTGAAATGTACTCCATAGAGGAGAAAAAAGAGGAAGGTGGTTTTTGGTTATTTTGATTTCTCAACTATTGTCTAGAAAAGACCATGTGAGAAAATAGAAAAGAAGTGATACGAACTCACACCTAAAACACAAAGAAAGAAAAAAAATATCAAGGCAAAAAATCCATACACTAAGATGCATTAATACTTGAAGTTTTAGTTATCTCACTTTTGGATTATGCCTTAGAAAGTGTGTGATTGAAATTGGCTTGAATAGGTCCTAGAAAGAAGTTGATGTTAGGTTTTAGGTTGCATTTAGGTGTTCAAGAGAGAAGTTTGTATTGGATTTTAGTACATGGCTTGGTACTTGGGGCTTTCCCCCCTCACTTCATGATCCTATACTAGAGTCAGATACTTAACCAATATACTAATTCCTAGAGTTTATACTCAACCAAAGAGCTGAGTTGGTTATCCCCTCAGTGATTAAATCTAAGCAAGATACTGGGAAAGGGTAAGGTTACCACTAGGTGATGAAATCCTAGTCGGGCCTTATCTCAAGTATGTTTTATGTGTTTATTATGATTTTTTTTTGGATTGTGTGTCAGATGTGATTGTCATGATTAATTTACTTTCTTAAATTAAACTAGGTGAGCTAATCAAGTACACAAACTATGGATGCAAGTTTTATTTTAATCTAAAAGAAATTTTAGATTTCTTTCTATGAAAAAAAGAACAACTAAGATGCACCTAAATTCAACATGAAGATGCAATCCTAATCCTAGGATGAATGCTTTTTTTGATTTTCTTTTAGAATGCAAAGAAAAAGGACAATTTTATTTTTTACTTTTTATTTTCTACTTTTAAAAAGCAAAAGAAACTAAAACTTGCATTTACGGAAAAGAAGAAAAGAATGTTTAATTTTCAGAATTGAGATGTGCAACTAAATGAAATTTTAATAATACAAATAAATGTATTGAAACATAAATGAACCCAATAAACCTCTAGGGTCCCATTGGGCATGCCAAAATGTTTCACTCTAATTTTTTTGCTTCTATTAGTTTTAAAGAAGAAGAGATAAAACTAAAAAGAAGGGTAGTGGTTATGAGAACTTGATATAAAATGTATGCATTGATCGAGATGAAGTATGAGAAAAACTCTTTGGCTAGGGAAGAATGACCTACAAATAATAAAGAACTTAAAGATAACTCATTTTTTAGATAAATAGTTGGTTGGATTGCCCAACATGAGCTAGATCCTAGAAACGATATCTTCCTAGGCGGCTATCAATCCACCTTCATTAAACACTAAATTTTATAAATGATAAAGAATTGTACTTGCATTAAATAACAAAAAAATATTGAAATTAAGTATAAGAATGCTTTTCTAAAAAGATGATTAAATAAAGCAATAGTTTTTCAATGTTAATGCTAAAGTTGATTTGGTCAAAGTTATGGTTTTGGTTTGGTAATGAGACAAAGGCTAAAAAAAGGGTTTGTTTGGGGTTGGTAGATGGTTAAGGTGTTAAAATAATTAGGATATTCAAAGGGTAAAAGGGGTAAATGGTCAAGGGGGTAAATGGTAATAGGTTGAGAGGTCAAGAAGGTTTATGTGGTGAAGAGGTAAATGGGCAAGAGGGTAAATGGTGAAGAAGAAGTAAATGATGGTCAAGAGGGAAAAGGGGTAGATGGTCAATAAGGTAAAGGTTAAATAAAAATAATATGTTAATGGGTGTAGGTTTATAGGTCAAGAAAAGAAGAAGGCCAAGGGATAGGTTTAGAGGTCAAGAAAGAAGAAGCCAAGATGGTAAAGGCAAATTGAAATACAATAAATAAAACAAATATACTTTATGAAGATGCTTGAAGATGTTGATGAAGATGTGGTTGATGATGGCTTGAAATTTTGGTATATTCTTGTTGCTCCAAGATTTTCTCCTCTAAGATGAGTGACCTCCTTGATAATGCTCCAAACCTGCAAGATGAAATGATCCAACCAAAGACCCCCCTCCATGGGTGAAAGGGGGGGTCATATTTATAGAATTTAATTCCAAGAAACATGAAAAAAGATAAAATAGTGTAAATGTGGCACCATTTTCTAAGTGGGTGGATAAGTGGGTTAAGGGGATAAGGGTGGTGGGATTCCCACTTCACAAAGTGTGTCTTCCACTTTGCTAAAATGCCTTCCACTTTGATAATGTGTCCAAAATAGGTAGAAATAATTTCCATGGACCCAAATGAGTCTAAAATAATTTACACCACCCACTTCTATCTTTACCCCTTGGGTGGGTAAGTGGTCATGAAAGACAAAGATGGTAGGATTCCCACTTCATAAGTGTGTCTCCCATTTTGTAAGTGTGTCCAAAATAAGTGGATATCATGCCCATGTGTCCATATGGGTCTAAAATACTTTCCACCACCCACTTATATATTTTCCCAAGCACTTAACAAGGAATTACACATACTTTGGTGCCACTTTCATGCATGAGGACAAAAACACAAGCTTTAGGATGGTCCCATAAGGAAAAATGCACCATACTTCAAAGGGTGGACCCTGTGATGCTTGATGATGTCATTAGACACCTTTGGCAAGGGTCTCAAGGGGGTTATGATGTCCCACTCCAAGTCACCTCAGTTTTAAGGCATGTCACTTACCATGTCTCCATTGAGTCACTTGCCATGTCACCTACCATGTCACCATGAATAGTGATATGCCATGTCATCATGAATAGTGATAGTGAATAGTGTTTTCAAATATTAATTTTGAATAGTGATAGGTGATTAATTACTTGGTTATGTTAGAGTGGTTGGGTTAAGGGTTAAGAAGGTTTTGGTGGTCTCGAGGCATTCAAACATCTAGAACTGCTAGTGTGTAGTTTTATAGTGTCTACAAGTATCAGTTCTTGAGAGACATAAGGAGCCTTACAAAAATCTACCTACATTCACTCTTTATATATTGGATTAATAAATTTCAAGAACTATTATATCAGTGGAAGTTTGGCAGATCTATACACACCTTATGTCAGTTTCATCATAAGAGCATACACTTAGCTGCTACTTCTTATTTTACTTGTATTGTTTGAGTCTAAAAAGAATTTACCAAATAAAATGAGTCAAAATGTCAAAAAAACACATATTACACCACCATTTTCACATATAAGTGTTACACTACCAAAATTGTTCCAAATATTTGTCTTTTTCAAATGAGATTAAAACCATTTATGCCCTTGTTTCTAAAAATAACATTGTTACACTATTTTTTTTTAGCCTAGATTAGTTTGAGTTATTATTGGCCAAATTTAAAATATCCTAAAAGTGTGTAACCAATTTCAAATCTAGAGTTTTTATGTCATTAACACAGACTTATGACCCTTTTGCCAAGATTTAAGTTACCTTCTCAAACCAAGTTTGAAACCAATTTTCAAGTATAGATCTAAGGATAATTATTTTACATTTGAGTCTTGCATATTAATTAGGCTTTAATGATATAATTTTTTCACTTAGTTTTTGGTACTTGAGTTGTATTTCTAATTGTTTTAAGACATTTACCTAAAATAATTTCAAGCCTTCATTTTCAGATTGCAATTTCCCTTTTAGACAAAGTTCACTTTTGACCTAGTTTCCAAGTTTACCTTGACCAAGTACACTCTTTATTTCAAACCAATTAAATTATATTTAATTTTATTTCAAGTTTCATTCCTAGATTAAGTTCATTTAAAAAACTTGCTTTGAGAAATTTCACCAAAAATCTAGTGCATATTTAGTCCAAGACTAGCTTTATGATCTTTGCCAAAGACCTAAAATAATTTCATTCTTAGACATAGACCAAGTTTGTTTTGCATTTTAGATATTTCAAGACCATTTTACAGATTTTTTTCACACTTTCATTCCTATTTTCCTTAGACTTAGATCTAGTATAGACCTTTTCAAAAGACCAAGTTTATGTTTAGGCCTCTTCCCAAGAGCTAAGTTAGACCTAATAAAGTTTTAAAGAATAATTTTAGGCCAAGTTCCAAGTGTTTGTAACAATAGATTATATTTTCATGAGATACTTAACTATTGGTTCAACCATGCCTCACTATACACATAGTGAACCCTTTATTCAAGATCCTTATGGATATGAGATATCTTACAAGATAAATTCATACCCCTTGTATGTTACCCATTATAAAAAATAGGGAAAAGAACCATTAAAAAACCACCTTGACAACACACCTTCTTGTCTAGGATAAGACCAAAACCAAATTACCTAATACCTTGAAATCGTACCACATAATGCATAATATTTCCAAAAATAATATCCTTATTATGGGACCACATCAAATAGTTCTAATTATAATCCCTACTTGTTTGATCACCATCTTTTGGAGCATAGAGATGAAATTATTGTTATAGTAGTAGAGGTAGGTGCTAAATTCCCATCAAACTTCCCACATGCAGGTCTACCTATATTGGTTAGAGCACATAGTAACATTCGTCTCATCATACCATTTAAACATGCCTCATATAGCCAAAAATAAGCCCTTGTACCAGTGTGTAACCAAGAACTTGTCACACTAGGAAAAATAAAATGTCAAAATACTGACCAATTGGCACAAATTCAATAATTGTATCAAACATTTATTAACCTAGCCAAAAATATAAATTCTATGAACATTTCTAATACACTACTCATAGAACTAGCTCATTAACCTACAAAACAAATTGAATCATTAGGTCAGGCTAATCCAAACACCAACCCATTTATTCAGACTAACTATGTTGCAAACATGTTTAATATCCCAACAATTGAGGAATATTTTATAACTTATCAAAATACCCTTCTCAAAACATAGTGGGTAACACATAATTATATCACAGTATAAACTAAGTTTAGTTAAATGTGAAAAGGAGCAATTCACAATAGGTTCTTCCTATAAACACTATCAATAGTTATCCATAGAAGGATACACGAATGTCTTGCTCACAAATGCAACATACAAATACTCCTCAACTGAATGCTTCCTCAAACACACAATAGGGGGAAAGCAACCAAAAATGGACTAATACTCCACTCCAATAGGTGGTGAATAATACCTTATCCCAACAAATGGTGACCAAAATTTCACAACAATAAATACAAACTGATTTTCTACCACAACAAGTGGTAAATCATTTATCACAAATATTGTCTAATAAACAATATATACTTATTAGTCAGCAATAGTTGGCTACTAATCGACAATAAGTGCCTAACATTCCAAAATGAGGGTCCAACATAAATCAAACACCCATTAGGAAACAATTACTCCATACCCAACATGTACCTTATATATAATAAGGGTCTAACATGTAACACCTTCAACATCAGACCTTTCACAAATAATTAGTGTATTTTATACAATAGGGTTTGACTAGCTAGCAACATGTTCCCTTCCAAGCCCATATTACATAATTTGTTCTCTAATACCAAGTGCCTCTACTAAGGCCATAGTTCCATCCAATTCAAAGTCACATCACCAATCATAATCCCAATATGTACCAATAAAAAATACCATATCATCAATATAACCCTAACCATATAATGCATATTCTTGGTCAAGAGATCAATCAAACAAACATCCCTTAGTCATCCTTTCCTCTATTATACCTTACTTAAGGTAATTCACCTTGGACCACCCAATCTAAACCATCTATACCATCCATGTTTTTATCTTAAGAACTACAACAAAAGAAGGATGTAATTACAATGAATTAGATTGGGAAGTAGACAAAAAAGTTTAAAATAAATGAGCTATGCTTGTACCCATTTAACATGGAATATCTTCAGATACCATTTCCTCTAGGTTTTGAACCAAAAACATTTAACAAGTAAAAAGGAAAAGGCAACCCAAAATAACATTTGAAGTAGTTCTTTTTTACTTTCCATCTAGTGGAATTTATCGATGTCTACTTACTTCTTTTTCCATGTAGTCTAATAGGGTAGGCCTTGGAGTGATTACACTTCTAGAGTATTTTGTGCCATACTTTGATGACCTCTCAAAAAAAATTGTGCAACATTTATCTTATAATCTCTATCATGAGATTACTATGGTGGATTTAGGCAAAACATAAAAGAGACATGGAGAGAGATTTTTCTGTTATTTGTAGTGACAGAGGGAACTTGTTAACCTCTTCATGCATAATTTACCAAATAAACACTTGAAAATAGTTTGTACTCATAATCTACAAAGTAATATATCCTATCATTTAGAGTTGCAATGTGCCCACACTTTTAATGAGATCATTGAAGAGGGCCTAAAAATTGAGAAAACTCTTATCAACAAAGGAGTAACCAAGTTATACACACATAATGGGATCCAAAACCAATATCAAGGTCAAAATTGAAGACAAAACTATTATTAAAGCCAAAATTAGAACCAAAACAATGCTCAACACCAACATCAGAACCAAAGTCCTATTTAGACTAGAGATCCTACACCAACCCAGGCAAATACTTTCAAAAAACCCAAAGCCTATAATTGTAATAAGAAAATTATGGGTAATGGAGTTACTGAGTCATGTCACATCCAAATAGTGTAAACATCATCTACCCAACCCACTCCACATATACAACCAATTCCAAAAAGAAGATAACCACTTGTGAAGAGAATATTTAATGACCTAGGAGAGCCTATTGAATGCATGTTTTGAAAGATGGGTAATTCCAATATGATTAATTGGCCTATTACCAAACCATTCCCTAAGGGTGTTCCTTCCACCGACTAGTAAAAAGAGCATGAGTTTTATGACTTTCACTGAACCACATAACATTCAAATATGTGATGTGTGAAACTAAGGAATATTATTCATAACTTGTTGGAAAACGGATAAATTAATTTGGATAATAGGTCCCACACTTTTAATCAGAATATGGGCATTTATACAAACCCTTTTGTGTAACATAATGCCAATAACTAGAACTAAAAATATAATCAACAACATTATAAACCACCACTATAGCCACAATAGTAAAAATAATAAAAATAATAGCATCAACATCAACAAAGATTATAACTACAACCACATAATGGATGGAACCATGGTCATAATGATAACTAAGGGGCATATCATGCCATTGCCCATGACTAAAAAAAAATTTGTAAGAAATATCATGGGTGGTCATATCGCCACTATTATCATAAACTCAAGATAAACAACCAATCATTAACGACTAGTACCAAATAGATTCCAACCATTTCTTTATGCTAGTAATCCTCTTTTGGTCCATGTGGGTAGCCAAACTCATCAATACCCAAGATTTACCATTTAAAGACCCTATTCTAATTACTGTAGTCCATTACCTAATCTATATTATGTAATCACAACTTTAATAATGAAATTTACCATTCCAAAACTACAACCTCATTCTACCAATGAGCCTATCCAAGCTCCCATGCCAATTTGAAATAAGGTAATTACCTATGCCAAATAGAAGACATATGATATTATATAATAGTTGTAAAATATGTCTGCTCAAATTTATATTTTATATTTATTGCATACCTCTACTATCCACAATAATATCCTTATATAACTCCTAAGCCAATCTTGAGTGCTAAATGACATTACACCAAATAAATTCCAAGTTTTGTAGGACACTTAGCTCTTGGAAAATAATTAACCTTCAATAAAATTAATATGGAATCCCTTGGCATTCTTCATAATAATCCATTATACATTGAATTTGTCATATCCTAGCACAAGGTTAAACATGTCCTCATAGATGATGGGTCAGGAGTCAATATTGTGTCCCTGTGGTTAGTCAATCATCTTGGATATATAACAATTGATCTTCAACCAAATACCAATACAATTAAGGTATATGATAATGAGGAAACGGAATCATAGGGAATAATTTATTTTCCAATTATTATTTGTCCCTTAATGCATGACTCACTTTTCCATGTTATCGATCTAGATTTATCATACAACTTATTATTGGTGTAGCCATGGATACATGAGATTTGTCCAATAGCTTCCATATTGAACCAATGCATAAATTTCCCCCATTTTTGGATGGATGTGATTGTTTTTTTATAATTATAGCCATATTAGTTATGTAAGAGTTTAGAAGTCGAGTATAAAATTTACAATTACCATTTTGACTTAGACTTTGTGCCAAAGAAAGACAAGGATATAGTTGTAAAATTACCAGATTCCAATTATATTGACCCAAAAATACTTACCTATACTTCCTCCACACCCCTCCTAATATGTCCAATCATTTTATTATCTCTAAAAAAGGTCTAGGAGAATACCTCACACATAATGTCTTACACATATCCAAACTTGCACAAGCCCCTAAATCCTATGAAAGACACAAATCCAAAGATGTCCACATGGAATTGAGATAAAAATTAAATTTTAAGAACCACATGCCTATTAAATTCACACCATCCACTATCCAATAACAAGACCCACTTACCAAAGATTAATCTTTGATTTATAATGACAACTTGGCTAATTGTTACCCAAGCAAAAAATATCCCATCCCTAATCAGATAATAGATATCAAGCTTATGAAGGTAGAAGCCTAGGGGAAAATTAGTAATGTACTAATCCCATCTCTATGAACAAACACATAAAAAATTATGGTATTGGATTTAAAATTCTTGGGGGTGACCTTACATATCTTATATATGTGTTTCTAGACTAATAAATAGTGATGATGATGCCAATAATGATGGAGAGTTTGATTATAGTGTATACGAGGACTTAGCCAATACCAACATGTTTAGCCCTCATGATATTTGTATCATTACACCTATCATTTGTCATTCCCCACTTTTACTTCATCATCCAAAACTCATTGATTAGGACCAATAAGAATCCATAATATCACTTAACATGTTAAAAAATAATGAGGCTATTTGCAACTTTTTAGGCCTAAGAGACCATATTTCACTTGGAAATCATAAATAAGGTTTTTATATCATATTATATCCTACTTCCTATTTTAAAGAGTGGTTGAACTTCCTTTGCCAAAAACAAAACCAAAATCAAACATTGAGGTCCTGAAGTGAAAACCTCTTTGAGGAACTTAAAGAGTAGGAAAAAAGTAAAGAAAAAGGCTAGTCTCTTGGTGAAAACCTATTTTAGTCACCATTAGATAGGGATGTTCACGCTTCCTTAGATGAAGCTCAAGATTCCACCAATGCCACAATCATATTTTGGTCTAAAATTAGTGAAGAAGAACAACATGCCTTTAAATAAATTATCTAAGAATGTGCATAAGTATTTGGTACATGGCCTTTTACACTATTAGGTGATTTTTATTCATCCTATTTGGGAGAATTATATGATCTAGTATGAATAGAGGAATTTGATATTGCCAACTAATTTACATCTTTTTTAGCTCTCCTAGAATATGGCTCTACCTCCTTGTGGAGGACACTGATGAGGTCAACATTGTAACATCAATTGATCCAAAGTGGATCCAACTAGGAATGTCCCTCACTAAAGAGGAACATTAATTCCTTACTATTATCTTGAGGGAGTTAATTGATATCTTTACATGGGTCTATTCTGATATAATAGGCTTGGATCCTTCATTAGTTGTATATCACCTTATAGTACACCATGATGCCAAGCCAATCAAGTAAAAGATAAGGAAAATGCATCCTTAAATTATTGTATTGGTCAAGAAAAAATGAGAAAAAATCATAGAGGTAGGATGCATTTGACCCATTAACTATTCAGAGTGGATTTAAAATATTGTGTTAGTTAGCAAGAAACTAGAGGCTATCAAATTATGTACCAATTTTTGAGACATCAATAAATCATGCCCAAAGGATGCCTTTCCTTTGCCAAATATTGACATTATTATTGACTCTACAACTGGATATGAGATGATCTCTCTCATGGATGGGTTTTTAGGGTACAATTAGATTAAGATAGCTCTAGAAGACCAACACAAGACAATGATCACTACTCCTTGGGAAACATTTTGTTATTAAGTAATGCCTTTTGGACTTAAGAATTTTCATGCCACATATCAACATGTAATGATTGTCATTTTTCATGAAATGATGCATGATATTGTTGAGGATTATATTGATGACATTTAAGGTAAATATAAGACCAAATTAGGCCATTTAAGGTGTTGCATAAAATATTTGAGTGACTTAGTAAGTATAAAGTAAGGCTCAACCCTAAAAAGTGCATTTTTGGCATCACTTCAAGAAAATTTTTAGTGTTCATTATCTCTCACAGAGGTATTGAATTCAATCCAACCAAAGTCAAGGCCATTACTTAGATGTCATCTCCATCTACTTTTAAGCAACTCTATAATTTTTAGGGTAAGATACAGTCCATTAGCTGATTCATTTCTTAGCTGGCTAAAAAATTCCATCCATTTACTCACTTGATAAATAAGGGCACCACCTTTTCATTAAATCCTAATTACTATAATGCTTGGAACATTTGAAATAATACTTGGCCAATTCACATGTTCTCTTGCCACCTATGCCAGACAATCCATTACTACTCTACCTCTTTGTAATTAAAAATGCCTTAGGGGAATTTTTGGCCCAACATGATGAGTAGGTAAAAGAACATTCCATGTAATACCTAAGCTACACATTGGTCATGTATGAACACAATTATATGCTAATAGAGAAATATTGTATAGTTATGGTTTTCATAGCTTAGAAACTATGGAACTAAATGCTTTACAATAAGACCATTTTAATTGCTAAAATAAATATGATCAAGTATCTAATTTAAAAACTAGCTTTACAATACTACATGTCTAAATATATCATGTTTCTGAGTGAGTTCAAAATTGAATATGTCAACCAAAAGGACATCAAGGGATAAGTAATTGTAAACTAGCTTGTCAACACTCAATCACTCATCTATGAATTTATAGATGAGTCTATCATGACCGTAGTAGAAGCACCTCCTAAAGATCAATAATGGAATCTTTTTTTGATGGTTACTTCACATCTCATGGATCATGGGTAATATTTTTGTTTATCACACCTCAAAGATATATCATTCCCAAGTGCTTCCATATTTTATTTTGTTGTATCAATAACATGGTTGAATATACAACACTCATTATAGGGATATGTAAAATGGTAAAATGAAATATTCAACATCCTTTAGTTTATGGGGATTCTCATCTTATCATCAATTAGGTTATAAACTAATTTTAGACCAAAGATGAGAAGATTGTTTCGTGTAAAGCCCTGGTGGACACCCTTAAACAACAAATCACTTAGATTCAATTTGAGCTAATACTTTAGGATATTAATATAACTATAGATGCCATGGAAACAAGTGGTTCTATGATCCAAATTATAGATAAGGACATAGATTATTAATTACTTATTAAACATCTTATTGCATCATCTCATAAACCTTTAAATTATGAAATGATTTATGATATTTTTGATACTAATTTTACATGGTATAATGAAATATATAATTACCTTCATGGCCAAGACATTCCACCTAAATTATTTAAAAAAAAAGCTTTCATACACCATATATGTAATGAGAAATGAATCAAATCTATAAATCAATCCTATCTCAGAGAAGATAGATCCTACTTACACTTCCAATTTGGGATACATTAGATAATTAGGGTCATGACAAATATGGATCTGCTAAACCTAGCCAAGGGATCTATTACCATAATAATATCACTAGGGAGGGTTCCAAAGCCTCTAGACAAGAAAAACTATGTAATAACCCTAACTAAGTCCTATTTTTTCATATTCATTAAAATAATAAGTAAAAGTGTAATCTAGTGCTTGATGTCGGTAATCAATCTTATTCATTTAATAATGTCAATCCATGGCTAGTGCCTGAAGGTTTTCTGTAATAAGAGAGAGATATTTGGCAAATAGTTCCTTCTATCATACTCCACACTTATAGGAATTGAAAATCACACTTGAAAAAATCAAAACACACTTACAAAAGGTAGTATAAGGTAAGTTTCTAAATTAAAAATAGATGAAAAACAAATAAAACACTTGTAGGTTCACACAAACTATACAAAAAATAAATGATTATAATAAAAAAGAAATGGAATAGGAATTTATAGAAAAATAATAATTACAAAATACATAAATAAATAAAATTACATTGATCCATATTCCTTGGAATGAGTGTACAACTCATTCCTTGGAAGAGGATTTCACTTAAAACATAGGTTTCAGGATAGGCTATGCATAATAATGGAAATAAAAGTGTATTGATTATTCATTTAGGTGTGAAAGGATATATTTATAATTTCATGCTTCAAACCAACACCTTATTTGGGAGTAACAACCAAGATACTCTAACCTATCTCAATCTCCACAAAATATGGAGAGAGATATTTAATTTAATAAAAAAAATCTATTATAGAATAATCTCAATCTCCACCAAAAAGGGAGAGAGTTATTATTAGAATGAAATTACATAAACCTATATTTGCATACAATTTATAATGAAAAGTCTATACATAGAAACCTATATATATAAATAATATAAATGGAAAACATTATTCATGATAGATAGAACATTAAAATACATTTATAAATACTTTACAAATATATCTATAACAATTTTGTTGAATTTTGTAATAGTTTTATTGAAATCTGTAGCAAGATTGATGAAATTCATAGCTAGTTGATGTAATCCATAGCTAATCTATAGCTAGCTAATGTAATCTATAAATGATCTCTAGCTGGTCTAATGTAATCCATAACTGGTCTAATGTAATTTGTAGCTACTCTAGCAAGCTTGTTGCAATTTGTAGCTACTATAACAAGCCTATAGGAGTCCATATCAAGTCTGTGGGAGTTTGTAAGATGATTGTAACTTGACCAAAATATTTTATCTATTGTATAATAATCTGACACTACTCCAACATTATTATTGAATGATTACTTCTTCATACTTTGAATCATTATTAGCTTAGCATGAATTGTGTATGCATACATTGACATCTTTTTCCCCAATAATCATTAATAATAGCTAACAAATAGATAACCATGAATTCTAAAGACAACCATTATATATACTTATTATTTTATTCTAAATAAACCATAAGTTTAAAAACTATATTTAGATCCACTTCCTATGAAATAAAAATATTGTTATTTTATGGATATAATGAGCCATATCATGGACTCATTAGTGCTCATCAAACCTTGTGGCATAAAGTGGGGGTAATAAACATTAAAAATAAACATAAATAGGAAACATATACTCACATAAATGTATATATAGTACTAATTCATGTAAGAAAAGTGAAAATGCATATCTATCTACTCTTACAAAGGAGGAACAAAGTTAGGAATACTTACCTTTAAAGATGAACCTATCGAGTCTCAATCCCTCACTTGGCCAAGATGCTTTGCAAGAGGTTGTTGTGGTATGTAAGGATGGAAAAGATAAGTTAGATATATGATACAGAACCTATAAATTCATATAAAATACTTATCTATAAGATAAGATCCATATCTCTAAAGAAAGTATGAAACCCTAATCTTGTTCAAGTAGAATGGTGGATAAGCAGATGTGTAATATGTCTTACTTATTTTAATCTCTTAGAAATGGAAAAAATATTAGTTTATATAGGTAGGTCTAACTCTAAACCATTCCAAAATTTTTGGACAACAAGTTTGATCCAATCAACCTAGTATTTTAATTGACAAAAACTCACTAAGTCATGAACTAGGTTGGCCAAGGGCTGACCTAGACCCTAAATAAGTTTTGTCAATAAGAGTACAAGGTCGACACAACTGACATAGTCATGTACATTTTCAAAAAGGGATTTAGGTTAGGAAAAGGGCTAATTAAGGTGGTAAAATACTATAGGAGTGTATAAAATAGGAGGAAAAGCTTAGGGGAATGGTTTTTAGGAGACAAATGTGTAGATAGTGTAATTATACATCCCATAACCCTACTCCTCTCTCTAATTACATATAAGCTCAAATGTAGAATAATAACCCTAGTTATCTAGCTTCAAGACATTTTATAATTTCATGGACATTTCCCATGTCATACATCCATCCCCTACACATCCTTAACACCTTACTTCCCTTTTGTGCACTAGACATACCCTCTAGATGCCTCTTGCGGCCCTTCTAGAGGCCTGTTGACCACATAGAGTGTCTATTTGAACTAGGTCACATATCAAGGAGGAAATCCATGGCATAAGATGTATGTTTATTTAAAAAAATCCATAGCCTAGGCCATGTCCTAGGCATAATATGTAAAAAAGGCCCCAATTTGGCCCAAATAGCTAAAAATGGCTAATTTTTGGCCTTTGGTGGATTAGGGTTACCTTATATGATGATTCATAATTAATTTTAGCCTATATATTATAAATTTATTCTTTTATATTCCCACTTTATCATCACACTCAAAGATTTTCTACTTTTTTGAATCTCATTGGGTTCATTCTTGTCACACTTAGCTTTCATTGTGACTGGGGATGCCTTACTATTCTACAACTCATCTTGGTGATTCAAATTTTTCTCTATAGTGTTTTTTAAGATTATGGGTTACTCCTAGATCCCTAAAGACTCCATTACACCTCTTATTATGCTCCATCTATTGGATCTCTCTTAGTTGGTAAATTATCCTTCACCTCTTCCACTACTTTTGGCTCATGGTTTGGACTCAACTTACACATAACCTGATCCTCTTCCTTCACTACATCCCATATCATATAATTGATTGGTAGAAATTATACACAATAATTTTGAGTTTTATATGTGGGAAATTTTCTATGAAAATTGAAATTCCTATTTGTTTGTAGTAGTACATATTCTAGGCTTTGATTATTTTAGTGACTTAACCTATTTAGGGCATTATCTAAGATAGTTTTTAAATATTTATGCATTTGTATATTGTCAATAATATATTTAATTTCTTTAAATATATTCCATTATATTTTATTATCTCTTTGGAAACATTTCTCATTACATATTAGAATCCTAAATGCTTAAAATGTTTTATACAATTTGCATAAACAACTTCCCTCCTACTAAACTAGAAAATTGCATTATTAGGAAAAATAGTGTTGAAAATAGAGTTAGCTCAAACTTATATTAGGCATTCTCTTTCACCCTTTCTTTAAAACACCTTTACTTATTAAAAATTCTTTTATTTGGCCTGAAAGTGCCTCTTCTCCTAAGTTTATGCATTACTTGTTAGCTCTCTTTATTCAACATTATTATTTTCATAATTTGTATGCAAATAATTTTCTAGTCTTAGATACTTACTTTACTATGGTTATACCCATTAGAGATATCTACATACTTTGTACATTTGATCATTCTATCCCTAACATGGTTTACAAGTTTGTCTATAGTTTGGTGTAATCTAGTAAACTAGATAGCCTCTATACATCTCTAGTATCCCATATAATCTTTGAGACTTTTAACCTTCTAGTTATTTGTTTAAGTACCATATGTAACCCATAATAAAAACTATTGGCTCCATTAATATTATTATATTTACATTATATAATAAATGGTGGGACCCCACATATGGTCTCACACTAGTTCTATTCCATTGAGAACTTTCCTAGCCAACTCACCTCTATTAGTTGTAAAGATTTGCTTTTAGTTGTGTTTCAGCTCTCACCTTATTTATTTTTATCTTGCTTTGGTTTTATTTAATTCTCCCTATTGGTTCTATATATATTTTATTTTTTTTATTATCTCCCATGTTGATCTTATCTCATTACATCCATGGCTAGCCTCCCACCTTGGAATGCTAATCCCAAAGGATTTAGGGCCTTGTCTCTAATCTCACTCATGAGCAAGCTATGACTGTAATAGAATGCCATAGACACCATAACATCCAAGATTTCCCCTTGAACCAGCATGGTGACTTAGACCCTATCATGTTATGTGTGTAATAATATTGGTAGGTCTATAACCAATGGACTTGGTCTCCTTTTCACTAGTCTGAGATTCATTCATCTGAGGATGTTTCCCCTCAACCTTATGCCTCAATTAATTCACTCATTAAAGGTAATGAGGACCCCATTGTAATAATAAAACTTGATGAGATACGTGTGATCATTGATGATTTCCATAGATGCCTTCAAGTGAATGAAGTGCAACCTTCACCCCTAAAAGTAGGTGGCCTACTTCTTCTAGAGACATATATTTCACCAGTTCAATTTCAAGTGCCTCAACTAGTTTAAATGTGATTCCCCACCTCTTTATTGGTATGAGACTCTAAAATAATAACACCCTCATGTCCATGTTTTGGGACATAATTACTCCACCTCGATGAGGCATATCTATCATGAATATTCCTCCTATCATCCTAGTCCTTCCTTTAGAGTCTCAAATATGTGTGTTGATTTTGATCACCACCTATGGAATAGAGATGCATGGGCTGCCTATCTTGAGCATCAATTCCATTAGGTTGACCCTCATCTAATGGAACATGACTAACATCATGGATACTTAGCTCATCATAACCATTTCCATAAGTATGCCATGCCATCCCATCATCCCCATAGGGAATGGTATCCATCTCGTGGTTGTTTCCCATCTAATGGTAGGGATGATTTATAGCATGATCATCTCCCATATTAGGAGCTAACTCAACATCTTCCCCTATATGATTAGGGTTATGATGACATATATTATTATAGGCAATATCATCACTATCATGAGCCTCTTCTTGGATCTCATCACCAACTCACTATCAATTATGCCTATGAGGATCTCTAAATAATCATCTATCCCCTAGGGTACATGATATTAACCTTCCTACTCCTACTTCTTGTCTACCTAAGTTCAATGGGACTCAGGACACTAGTCCTATAGATAATATTATGACATTTATGATGGTGTGTATGGATTGGGAACATGACAAAGGCATGATGTTAAATATTTTAACTTGTTCTCTATGATCCAAAGATCTTATTTGGTTTCAAAATCTTCCTCTAGATTCTCTCTCTATTTGTTAATCTCTTTCTAGATGACTTCCTCGATTACTTTGATATCTCTATACTATTTAACCTCAACATCTAATCACTTACCTCCATGGCATAGGCCAAGGGTGAGTTGAACTTTGATTTTATGTGTAGGTGGTACCAAAATATCTATACATGTAGGAAAAGGTTATTGGATGATTATATTTATGACATGTTCACACAAGAATGAAGGTAGGAGGTTCAACTTGAGGTCCTCAAGCGTGATCCCACCTCATATGATGAAGTTGTTAATGAGTGTTTAAAGATTGAAGTATTTGAGGTACATTTAGGTATGTGCTATGTGCAAACCCAAAAGTCATCCTCTTTGTATGATTATAACTTCAACACATTTAGTGATGGTATCACTAATTCTCTTCCTAAGAAGAAGGACAATAAAGACATCCATGAGATGAATGCTTTGAGAAAGAAGCTAGTTGAAAAGAAGGCTTTTTAATCAAGCATAATAAAACCATGGATGATGTTTCATTATAAACCAATAAAGTTTTGTAATTTATATCAGATTAAGGGCCATGATGATGCCCATTATACTACCCAAAAGTCTAGTGCATAATCCTCACCTTCATCTTAAAGTTTTCCACTTATGAAACCTAACTACAAATTGAATGTGTTCAAGGAGACTCTACCTGACCATGATAAGGAGAAGAAAAAGAAGAAAAATAAGAATCCAATGATAAGGCCCACCATTCTCCTTCTTACTATTGTACCTCTTCTGACTCCTCTTCTTAGGTTGTTGCTATTGACATCACCTCTACTGGGTATGAGTGTTTTGTCAACATGTGCTCAGGTCAAGTCACTATCCTTATTGGAGAGACTAGTGGTGCTAAGCCTCCTATCCAACCCATGGGGGTAGGGAACCCTAAAGTAAAATTTAAATTTTAGTGTAATATCACTCTCCAAGCTAGGCAACATCCTTACTCTATCATAGAGGAGTTATAGGGCCTCTTAGCTGGGATATCTATTTGGGACCTTATTCACCTTTACCCTAAGCAAAGGGGTCTCATGTTTAATGAGATTCATCTCTTTTGTGAGGGACCATTTCAAGATGATGTCAAAGTTTTGTTCAAATTTGATGCATCTAAGCACCCTCATACTCCTATCTTATCTTTTAACCCTACTTATTTACCAAACACTTCAGTTCTTATAAAAACGAATCGATTTCCCCTCTATATTGAGACCTCTATTGATGATTTTTGGGTGAAGAGATGCACTATTGATGAAGTATATGTATTGAATATCATGTCCAATGTGTTTTCAATGAAATTGGGATAAATTAGAATAAAATCTCTAATTCTTGCCAAAACTATGTTGGTTTCAACAAAGACATGGTTGTGCTAGTGGGAAACATGAATTTTTTGGTTAATTTTGGCCCCAAGACCATTAGGATTTAGTTTTGTGTGCTATATTTATATCTTTCATACAATATGATTCTTGGACATCCCTAGACCAATGCCATGCAAGCCATCACATCGACCATATTTCTCATGGTTTAGTTCGTGCATGAAGGTGAGGTTCATACTTTAGAGGTTGACCCAAATCCCTCAAGTGAGGATTTGTATATCTCCTCATGGGGCTCTATGGACTCTCACACACCCCCTTCTTATGAGTCTCATTTTCTCAAGGATAAACATTGTGATCCAATTAAATATCAATCAACATTCACTCCTTCAAATTTTAGCATGCATTGGCTGACTCCCTCTTTAGATCCACAATTCCAAGTTAGCTCTTCCATTTTTGGAGACCTCCTTTAAGACATCTCCCTAGACATTGAGCTTTACATTACTCATGCCTCTTTAATTAAAGTATAGTCTCTCTCAATGTGTCTCCCATAAATACCGCTAGAGTAGCTAAGTCTGATCTCAAGTGATATTAAATTAATTTTATGGAACATAAATTATTCAAGGGAATAAATAAATAAATCAAGTTCATGCAATCCTACTATAAGTACCATTATCCCCTTGATCAATTAGGTTTGGATATTTCTCTCTCTAACGGCCCAACCCCTAGCATTCCTATAGTGCATGTCCTAGTGGTTGAGCCTGAGGTGTTAGATCAATCACTCCCTGTCATGTCTAAGTGTTTTAAGGAAGGAAATGCTATATATGTTGAAGGATCTATTGATATTAACCTTGGAAATTTAGCAAGGCTAAATATTATCAATATTATTGTTAGCTTTATTCTAGATGAATGGGATGTCTTGGTCACTTTTTATGATAAATTTTTGATGTATTCATTTGGGAATATATTGATATAAAGGGCATGGAGCTAAAAATTATTGTCCATAACCTTATTATGGATGATGGGTTCCATCCCATTCACCAAAATCAATGACCAATAGTGGTAAAAGTCTCCCAATTAGTCAAGGATAAGATTGAAAAGCTCATTTGAGTTGGTTTCATCCAAGCTATTAACTATCCCAAATGAGTTTCCAACATCATCCTTATTCTCAAGAAGAATAGAGCCATTCACATCTACATTAAATTTCAAGATCTCAATTTGGCTTGTCCAAAGGATAATTTTTCCACTCCTTTGATCGACCAAATTGTGGACTCCATAGCTAGTTTTGAGATCATGTCCCTCATAGATGGATTCTTTGGGTACAATAAAGTCTAGATTGTACCCAAAGATCAATAGAAGATGACATTCACTACCCTATGAGGTACCTTCTATCATGTCATCATGCCTTTTGGTTTAAAGAATTCTAGGGATATGTATAAGCATGCCATGACCCACATATTTCATGATCTCATCCACAAGATTGTGGAGTGATATATCCATGACCTCCTCAGTAAATCTTGCAAGTGAGATGAGTATGTAAAAGACCTTAAAATCATCTTTGAGCATCTCAGGGAATATCACATTAGTCTTAACCTTGAGAAATACATTATTAGAATTTTTATTCAAAAGCTTCTTGACTTCCTCATTTTGAAAAGAGGCTTTAAGGTGGATTCAAAGAAGATCAAGGAGATCTTTGAGATATATCCCTTATGAAATCTTATTTAGTTTTAGTCCTTCCTTAAAATTCTCAACTTCCGTAGACATTTTATCAAGGAATATGTTCGTAAATCTATACCCCTCACATGTATTTTATGAAAAAACACCATGTTCTTGTGGTCTCCTAAAGTCTAAGTGGTTTTTGAGGAATTTAAGTGTGTGATTTATAATCCTCCCATCCTGATGATACCTATTGAGGGTCATGAGTTCATCTTATACACCTCTATCACTAATCTTTCCATCAAGGGCATGATATGTTAAAATGATGATTTTGGTAGAGAGAGTTATTTACTACATCTCTCACATGCTAGTTAACCCTGAGCTTAACTACTCTCTTATTGAGAGGTAGTTCCTCTCCCTCATCTTTTCTATGAAGAACCTATGACAATACATGTTGGACCAAACCACCAATGTGATTGTATAATCTGATCCACTTAATTATTTGCTTGGTAAGACACATCTTGATAGTTAGACTATAAGGTAGATCATGATTCTTCAAGAGTTTGATCTCTATATTGTTAACCAAAAATACACCAAGGGTTTAGCCATAGTCAAGTAATTTGTTGAGTGCCCACTACCCAATATTAGCATGGAATTGGTTGATGATTCCTTCTTTGATGATATGGTCTATTCAGTTGACTAGATTGAGGTTTTTGAGTGTCATTAGTATTGGGACATTGTCTATTACCTTAAGACTCAATATTATCCCATTGACACTCCTTCATAGGTATTCTATTAGATTTTTAAGCTCACCACTCATTATGTCATCATAGGTGGTGTCTTGTTCAAGAGAGGTCTAGATGGCATGTTAATGCAATACCTATCCACTAAGGACACCTCTCTCATGTTAGAGGAGTCTCAAAAAAGTGTCTATGATGGCCACTTGGGAAGGAAAGCCCCAACTCAATGTATTATTAGGATGGGCTACTATTGGCCGAATCTTATTAAGGATGTTATCTAATATGGCAAGAAATATAAGATGTGCCAAGTTAATGGGGATACTATCAATGCCCCTAAAGGCCTCCTATATTTTGTTTCATCCCCTTGGCCATTCTTGATTTGGGCTCTTGACTTTGTTAGTGACTTTAAACCTACCTCTTATGATGGCCATCTCTAGTTCATCATTACCACTGACTCTTTTATGAAGTGGGTTGAGGCCATGATTCTTAGTGGCATGTGTGGGAATACTATCTCCAAGTTTGTCCTAAATTAACTCATTTGTAGGTTTAGGGTATCTATTATAATTATGGTAGATAATGACCTAGGATCCTAAAGCCCTATGATGCATGAGCTCACTAAACGCTTTGGGTTCAAGCTTTATTTCTCCTCCACCTATTACCCTCAAGGAAATGGGAAAGATGAATATTCAAATAAGACTTTGAATAAGATGTTTCTCTATAATTTTTCCCAGTCTATGAATGAGCGATATCTCATGCTCTATCTTACCCTTTGGGCCTACCATATTAGTTTTTAGATGGCTACAAGGGAAACCCCATATGCACTCATATATGGGTCTAAGGTTATTCTTCCTTTAGAGGTATTAATCCCTTATGGGTTAAGACATTTAGATCCCTCTCCAATGAGTTTTACCTCAAGATTTTTCACATATAGGGCTTGCATGGCCCTCCAAGAAAGTAACCTTGATGGTAAGGTGAACATTTCCTCTCTTGTCATAGCACTAACCTTCATGCCACTTGTATATGTGTGTGCACGTGAGTTCTTTATTAAGAATTCCTACTATCTAATCATATGTATCTAATAGTCTATATTAGATGAGGCACACAAATCACACACAACATAACTATATATATGAGAGGTGATGGCATCAATAAATGGTATATCACCATATATAGATATATATATGGCCCCCCTCTCTATATCTATATATGGGGATGACAGGCCTCCCATTGTATTATAATTTAGACCCCCACTCTTTTTCCCATGCCCATTCTACATGCACTTCATGTTCCATTCATTAGAAAATATCCATATATATATATATACATATTTACATACATACATACATACATACATACATACATATATATATATATATATATATATATATATATATATATATATATATACATACATACATACATACATACATACATACATACATACATACATGTTTTTTTATCTAAGTACATCACATGGCTTTCTCTAAGCTTGGGCTCACAATCCCCAAAACTACCACATACATGGCTACATATATGATACTATCTTAGTTAGTGTATGACTAGGATTTATTTATGGTAGCCTTGATCTATGTGGATATCTCAATCACTACCTCTCAACTAGTCAAACCATGGTCTCCTCTAGGGAAGCCATCCAGTCTACCCTCTCTCTATGTGTCTTTGCTCTTCTAGTCTACTCTTGGGATAACTCAATCTATAACCAATCAATCTCAGCCTATGATTCATAAAATTGTGCCTTAACTCATACTAAAAATCTATCATTTCATACTATGGCTACCTCATACCATGCCGACTCTACCTCTAGCTATGATATCTAGTGACATGTCCATGCTAGTTCAAGTGATGCTCATATACCCACCTATCAGAATTAAGTATGTGGCTCTACCCTTAAGGGTAGATGTGGAACTTAATTAATGAGTGGTGTCATCACCACATTAGAGAATATTTCAATTAGTAATAGGTCTACCTAGGGTCCAGTCTAGCTAGGTTGGTCTCTTACACACATGTAAAGTGCATATGCTAGTCACATATTGGCTCTCACTAAAGGATAAATACAAAAGATATAGTGATATCTAGTAAATACACTTTTATTACTTGGTCACAATGTTGGCCTCTATGTCCCTCTAATAGGTCATGATCTTCTTGGTGGTGGTGGTCCTCATCATATCTTCCTCTTTCCACTTTTATCCCCCTCATTTTATCTCAACTACCCTCCATATTAATCCCTAACTAGCTTGGTTTATAACCATTTCTCCCACACTACTAGAGCCTATCTCCATTGATTTTGGTATGGCCCCTATGGACCTTATAAGTCCTCCTATCCCATATGGATCTCCACCCAATATCCTCTATCCACACCATGGATCTATATGTATCTTAGATGTATCTTCCCATTATATCTTGATCCAAGGTGGTCCACATAGGCCCAACCCTATATGTGAACCACACAACCCATGCATCATCCTCTTCCAATATAGGGTATGCATCATTACCCCAAGGTATCCTTAGTCATATCAATGGGAGTCTCTCATAATCCCAAGACATGAGTAGGTTAGGTTTTGTCAATCCTCTTACCCCTGTGCATTGGATGTGATCCTACTACTAGTATAGTCCACCTAAGATATACTAGCACCATGGAATATTTATCCACCCTCTACTCATTGGATAGCTTCTAGACAAGATAGTAGTAGTCTCCCCATAATTTGGTCACCATAGAGCCTCCTGACCATAGTGATTTCTATCACTATCCATAGTGGTGGCACCCTTAGTGATAACTATGTCATCTATACTCGATGATTTTTATGCTCTCAGAGGGGTCCCATTAGGTAGAGCTTAGTTATGGCTATGTCATGCACCTAAACTTTCTATATCTTCCTCCATGTAGGCTCTAACCTATATAAATAGTATATTTCCTCAATGTTTAAGATGGTCTCTAAATCAGGCCCCAATTGGAATACATGTCTCTCAAGTGCCCATGTGGTCACCAATGCATTCACTAGGTCCTTAGAGTAATGCAATGAAAGAACATGTACTAATCTCTAAATCCTTGTACTTCATAGGTGATCCTTGTATTCCATAGTTAGATCATCTACCTCCTTGACCAATCATGATGGGACTCTTTCCTAGTTGGTCACCTTGCATGGTCTATCTCTTTATGTTGGGTACTCCTCACCTATGAGGGCTTTCCCTTTGTAAGTATACTAACTCCTTTGTGTGTCTATAATACCAATAAATAGGTAAATGGATTAGTGTCACTAGCCATGAAATAGACAAATCAAGTATAAAATAAGTGTTTTAAGCTATTTATTTATTTCCCCCTCTCTAACCTATTCTGACCCCTTTCAATCTTTCCTAAGCCTTCTCAGGCTCTCCAAAGCATATCTTGAGGCCTTTCTGCCCTAGGCCACAACTTTTTAGGTAAATTCATGGCCTATAATTAGCCTAGGTCATGCACTTAATGGCTTGGTAGTGTCGTAGGCTGCTTTTTTACCTAGCAAGGCCAAGGCTTGGGGTGTGACCCCTTGGGAGGATCTAGGGCCTCTCATTTCTCTCTCTCAGGACCACCATTGGACTTATCATCTTTTTTGATGTGTTCCCCTTTGCTTCTTAGTCATTTTGACTACTTGTTCCATACTATTTGTCCATAAACTCATTTGAATTTAGTCAAAATAGCTTTTGGGCCTCCCAAACCCCAAAAATGGATAAAATTTAGTAAAATTTTGATTAGAGGACTTACTCAAATCATTTTATGCACCTATGGTGTACTTTCACATCCTTGTTTTCTCTACTTGGGCTTTGGTGGCTTGTAGGCTCTCCTTAGGCCCTCTCATAGTGAAACTAAGTGTGAAAATGATTCAATTTTCACTCTTTTTTCCTCTATTTAGCCCTTTTCTTACTTTTTATGGACCCTTTTTGGGGTTTTTACCCTTTTTTATGATCCAAACTATAAGACCTTTATTTTAGGGATTTTCACCCATTTTGAATGTATTGGTGGCCTCCATTTTTTAATCTAAGGCTTTTTAGGCCTATTATGGCCCCATTTTAGTCCCCAAGACCCTTTTTGGGTCCCCATTGACCTCCCAAGCCAATGCCTTGTCTTAGGGGAACCCAAGGATAGAATTTTCTTGTCATGTTTATTTTAGTTAGTCATTTATTTACTTTTCTATAGTCAATTTATTCTAACTCCCATTTTCTCTTTTTCATTATGGTTATAGGTGGGGTTGTTAGTTGGTTATGATAGTTCAGGACTTACTCTGATCTTACTAACTAGTCTTCATCTTCTATGAAATTCCCCCCACTTTCCTTTATTACCTCTTACCATGGTCTGTATTGGTCAACTATTATGTTTACAACTTGGTTTCATTATTTGTTTTCCTCATAAAAATCATTTATCCTACCTTGATTTGAGATCTCCTTTGTATGATTACTCATCCTACATCCTCAACCCCCATCATGGTGTACCTCTCAATGATGTTTCACATAGATGGTGGTAGTTAGGGCAACCCATGGCCTACCACTATAGCTTGGGTTATCAATGATCTATGGGGCCATAATCTTGTTGCAGTTAATTTCTTATTTACTAGTGAGATGAATAATGCCACTAAGTATCTTGTAATCATTAGTGCCTTTAATGATTACTGTGATTTAGGTGCATACTATGTATAGTTATTCTCTAACTCACTCTTATCTATTTCTCAGCTTACCAAATCTTGGGTTGTCATTATCTCTAAGTTACTCCCCCTCTTTGAGGTGGCACATGATTTCCTCTCCTTCTTTAAGGATATTTAAGTCACCCATACCCCTCATAGGGAGAACACTAGGGTTGATGCCTTAGTGAATGTTATTTTGGATTATACAATTTGATTTGATATCACTTGTGTCCCTTCTTCATAGGAGCTAGAATTAAAATTGGATTTGGATTTGGATTATATAACATTTACACTCTCACCCTAGATTATGTCATAGACTTCTTCTACTACCATCCTTATCTAGTAAGGGCAGGTAATGTTCTATTTTATCTTTTTAGTTCTTGATTTCTTTTGATTTTGTGTGGCTTCCAAGTATTTTACATCACTCCTTGTTCATTAAAACCTTGACTACTTGTACCTCAAGGGCATATGTAATCATACATCTTGTGATCCTACTCTTCCTTAAGATTACACATTGACTCATGTATAGACTACCAACCCTATTTATCCTAAATAATGACATTTAAAAATCATATGGACCTTTTTCAAATCATACATCCATCCCCTACACATCCTTAACACCTTGCGTCCCTTTTGTGCACCATACAAGCCCTCTAAATGCTTCTTAGGGCCCTTCAAGAGATTTGTTGACCACCCAAAGTGGCCATTTGTGATTCAAAACTCAAAAGTTATGATTGATAGATATTTCAAGAACACAAAAATAACACAATAACAATGAATTCTTTGAGAAGAGATGTTTTATTACTCAAGATCACAATACAACTATATGCTTATCTCTAGGAAGAGATGTTTGATTTCTATTTCAGGTTACATCTTCATTTATACACATTTTTAAAGTAGGAGGAGGATGAAGAAGGTCACCAATATTGATGGATATTAAGTGGTTCAACTTTCATGATTTAAAATAATTTAGAATTTGAGGAATTACTATTTTTATAAACTTACTATTTTTAGATTGCACTACTAAAATTGAAATTTGGGGCACTTATATTGTGTTTTTGAGGGTCAAAAACCATTTCAAAAAGCTCCATGCCATCTTACCACATTATCCTCATTCTTATCTTTCCAACAGTTTAAATGGGGAGTCAATTAGAGCTATGATGCAAAATTTATGGCTCTCAGAAGTTCTATCATCAATTAGGGTAGAACCGTCACCCAAATTATCACTTGAATTGTTGCCTAGATCATTCCTCCCTCCTTGAGAAGCAATGGTCCCCATTATGTCAATATTCCTCATCAGGTGTGGTAGTTGTGTCTTAATTTGATTATCTATGATCCACTCATGTTGGTGGCTATGCTGGCCCCTTTTGACCACTTGATAAAGTAGAATAGAGCATCCTCTTGTTGTCTTCATCCAGGTGTCCACAATCTGATCCTCTTCCATTAAAGTAGAAGTTTTTGGATCAAGCTCATTAATTTCTAGTTATTCTACTATGACTAAAGTGTCTAACAAAGGTGGATGATATAGTTTGAGGAGCTCCATGTTGAATATTAGATGCAGACCAAGGTAAGATGGTAGGTTCAACTCAAAATAATTTTCTCCAACTTTTCTAGTGATGGTGTAGGGACCATATCACATAGGCCAATTTTTTTTTTATGGTCCTGCAAGTCATTCCTAATAAATATACAACTAAACCTTGTCACCCATAGCAAAATGGTGTGCAATCCTATGTTTTCCATGGCATTTCTTATACTTCAGATTCATTTACTCCAAGATTTCATGAACTTGCTGTTAGATGTGTTACATTTGTTTAATTAAATTTATTTCTTTTACTACCTCAGATCTTCCATGAGGTGTGTATTCCATGGTAGATAATGGAATTATTTTATCAATTGGTGTCATGGGTTGGAACCTGAAGCATACTTAGAATGGACTATGCTTAGTCAAGCTATGTAGGGCCTGATTATATCCATGTTGTATGAAAAGAAGCCCATCATCCCGTGTGCATGGATGTTTGGAGTGATACATCTAAATAATGTGAATAATAAAGTGTTTCACCACATCTATCTGACCACCAATCTATGAATGGAAGGTTGTTGACTTCATCAGCTTGGTATCCATCATCTTCCATAGAGTGGACCAAAATATGCTTAAGAACCTGCTATCTCGATATGAGACAATGGACTTGGGGAGACCAAAATAAAGCCATACATGACTAAAATATAGTTGAGCAATTTCTTTAGTAGATATATTTTTCTTGCAATCAATCATGATAGCCATTTTTGAAAAATGATCAACTAAAATAAAAATACAATCCTTGCCATGTTTTGAAGTGGGCAAACCTAAGAGAAAATCTATTGATATAGATTCCCAAGGCCTGGTTGGTTCTAGAAATGGCATGTATAATCCTTGCCTTATTTGTTGGCTTGGATATCACACATGGGGTTCAAAATTTGAGATACCTTTCCAAATCCTTTCACATATGGGGCCAATATAAGTGTTTTTTAAGAACTACCAATGTCTTTTCTATAGTAAAGTGTCTAGATATCATACTAAAATATGCTTCCCATATCATCTTCTATTACTCTACAGATGGAACATAGATGTGCCCCATATGATAGAGGACATTATCTTGCAAATAGAAATTAGAAACATGTTTACATTTTTGAAGCACCTAATATTTATAAAAAATGTTAAGATCTATTTCATACAGAGCACCCCAAATGGTAGTCTCATATCTGTATAGGTCAATAACTATTGTGAATGCAGTAATTGGTGGGCAGCTCAGATAATCTATAGCCATATTTGAGCTCCCCTTTTTGTGTTTGATTATCAGATGGAATTGTTATAGATATGTGGCCCACTTTTGGTGCCTATCATTTCATAGTTTTCTCTACATTTGGATGAATTATAATGGTCTATGGTTAGTGTGGATGACCATCTCTTTCCCTAAGATGTAGTGTTTCTATTATTTGTAGGCTTGCACAATGGCATAGAGATCCTTATCATATGTAGAGTATTTCCTGACTGTATCAGTGAAGGTTTCACTGTGATATGCAATAGGATGGCCATGTTGCATGATGACAACTCCCATGGCATATTCAAATGCATCTGTCATCAACTCAAAATATTGATGAAAATCTGGTAAGGCAAGAATAGGGGCTATGCGAATTCTATTATTCAAATTCTCAAATTCCTTTTATTATATTTCACCCCACTAAAATGCAGCTTTATCTCCTCTTTTAGTTACTTAGGTTAGTGATCAAGCAACATGTAAAAATGTAAGAACAAACCTACTATAGAAATTTTCAAGACCCAAGAATCCACAAATTTTTGTGAGGGTCCTTGGTGTAGGCCATTCTTGAATAACCCAAATATTCTTTAGATCAACATGGACCCCTTCCTCATTCAAAATGTACGTGAGGTACTAATTTTTTTTCATCTGAAATGTGCATTTGTCAATATTTACATACAACTTGTGCTCTTGAAGAATTTGAAGCACCTTATGAACATGTTGAAGATGTTCCTCCCATGTTCTATTATAGATGAGTATGCCATCTAGGTAGACAACCATATATGAGTTGGTGAAGGGTCACAAAATGTCATCCATCATCCTCATGAAGGTTTTAGGTACATTAGTTAAGCCAAAAGGCATAACTAACCATTTGAAGAGCACCTCCTTAGATTTGAATGGAGTCTTCCAGACATCAGTGGGATTGATGGGAATTTGGTGATAACTAGATTTGAGATCAATTTTGGTGAAGAAATTCACACCATAGAGTTGGTCTAATAGGTCATCAATCTTAGGGAGGGGCTAGAAATTCTTCATAGTGATTTTATTTAGGGCTTGATAGTTAACGCAAAGCCTCCATGTTCCATCTTTTCTTAGTGCTAGGATAATTGGGCTGCCATAGGGTGAAGAGATTAGCCTGATGTGACCCTTTTGGATCAATTCTTGAATCTATATTTTTATCTCATCATTCTCCAAAACTAATCTATGATACATAAGACTATTATTCAAAGGTGATCTTGGGATCAAATCAATAGAATTTTTTACTTAGCAATGTAGTGGAACTCATATGGGTGACTTGAATAAGTCATCATATTCTCCTATTATTTGTCCCATCTGATTTTGTTTTTATGTTGATTGTGTAGTCAAGACTGCAACATCGACCTTCTTGGATTTTTGTGGTTTGACCAACTTGAGAATGAATTGCTTTATCTTCTCCACCAATCTCTTACATTGCTTAGCACTGATTAGGGAGACAATTGTGGGAGGTGGTATCTCTGCTACCCTATAGAACCATGTTCCAAGAGTGAAGGTGATTATTTGGGTTCATGATTAATAGATGCCACGCCGATCATACATGAATAGGTGACCAAGGAGTACATCACAAATATCTAGATTGACCACATCACACATGAATTCATCTTGGAAAGGTTTTATTGAATATTAAAGAAGACACTGATGGGTGACACAGAGGTCTATCCCTAGGCTCAACCATCCAATATTATATGGCTTTGGATGAGGCTTCATGGGTAGATTTATAATTTTCACAACTTTAGTAGAGATTAAATTGATTTGACTCCCACTATCAAGAATGAAATGTAGAGGCTTACCTTTTACTCATAATTTAGAGTGAAACAATCTTTCATTGTCATCTAGCCTTTCCTCATGGTTTTGTGATGAAGCAATGATGGTATCAGGCTTAGCATCTACAATCTCTTCTTCATCATCTTTGACTATAAGTTGTGTATGAGATAGAGTAGTAGATGTCAAATATTTTGACTCAAAAAGTAGTGGCTTGATGGCTCGACATTATTCTTTGGAGTGAATTCCAATTTTGTGGTAATCAAACTATTTTTCAATATTCCCCTTCTAGGGTTTCTTATCTTAAAACTCCTTTTGCTTCCAATTTTGGCCTTGTGTTTGACCTTCCTTGTCACTTTTCCATTTTGAAGGATGAATTTTCATATTCTTCCTTCCATTCTTCTATTTAATCTTCACTACAAACTTGTATGCCTCACCAAGGGTTTCCAAATTGAAGAGTTCTATTTCCCCCATATGTACCATTGTGGTCCACCATGATATTTGAGAGTCTTATGTTTCTCACTTTCCTAGATGCCTAATCTTATAGATAGAGAATAAAAAATGTCTGTGTAATCTTGAATAGATTGGTCCTTACCTAGGTGAAGTTATTATCACTATATATACAAATCATCATATGCTCTAATGGGATATTATTCTTCTTTTTACCACTTCTGTAAAATCAACCTAGGTAGGTTCCACCTCAAGGCCAATGTCATTTGTACTGAACCTTTTTCTATACACTTCCCACCAATTTTTCATGGGTAATGATGCTTTCAAAAATGCAAAAGTGATATTTTATCCATCAGTAAATTTATTTACAGATAAGTAGGAAGATAATTGATCTAACCAATTTTCTACTACATCATCATTGATTTTGCCTTCAAATGTAGGAATATCAAAATTCACCTAAACCTTGATGGCAAATCAGGAATTATTGGAGAATTTGGGTAAATTATTGTATCATCTATGCTTGTTGCCATTGGAGGGATTCATTTACCATTTCCTTTAAATGATTAGATGTCTTGCTGTCATCCACTATTTGAAGTCATTTGGAGCAAATATGTGGATAGTTTGGAAGCTCTATTGTTTTCCACCTAAGTTTCTTGTATCCTAACCTCATCCTTGGGATCACACACTCTCAATACAAAGTAATATAATACCACTAATCCAAAACTTATAAGTTTTGATTGATAGATATTTCAAGAACACAAAAATAACATAGTAATAATGAATTCTCTAAGAAGAGATGTTTTATTACTGAAGATCACATTACAATTATATGCTTATCTCTGAGAAGAGATGTCTGATTTCTATTTTGGGTTACATATTCAATTATAAATATTTTTAAATTAGGAAGAGGATGTGTAAGGTCACCGATATTGAGGGATATTAAGTGGTTCAAATTCCATGATTTAAAATAATATAGAATTTGAGGAATTACTATTTTTAGAAACTTACTATTTTTAGACTACACTACTAAAATTAAAATTTGGGGCACTTCCATTATGTTTCTGAAGGTAAAAATCCATCAATAAGATATCCATGCCATCTCACCATGTTCTCCTCATTATTATATTTCCAACGGTTCAAATGGGGAGTCAATTGGAGCTATTGTGCAAAAGTTATGACTCTCAGAAGTTCTGTCATCAATTGGGGTAGAACCATCACCTGAATTGTCACTTGATTTTTTCACCAAATAAATTCGACCAAAGATAAATCTTAGGGAGGAAGTACATATCATAGGCCACATATTTCCTTCAAAAAATCCATGGCCTAGGCCACAAACCTAGGCATAATATGCAAAAGGCCCTAATTTGGCCCAAATGGCTAAAAATGGTTATTTTTTGGCCTTTGGTGGATTAGGGTTAACTTATATGATGCTTCATCATTAATTTTATCATTTCTCTCATAAATTGTTTTTATAATATTCCTAATTTATCATCAAACTCAAATATTTACTTCCTTATTAAATCTCACCAAGTTCATTCTTGGCACACTTAGCTTTCATTATGACAAGGGATGCCAACTATTCTAAAGCTCATCTTGGTGATTCACATTGCTTTATACAATTTTTGTGAAGCTTGTGGGTTTTTATTATATCCCTCAAGATTATATTTCACATTTTTTATGCTTATATATTGGCTCTCTCTTAGTTTTCAAATTCTCTTTCACCTCTTCTACTGCTTTTGGCTCTTGGTTTAGACTTCACTTACACACAACCTGATCCTCCTCCTTCACTGCTTCCTAGCTTGGATAATCAGTTGGTATAAATTATGCACACTAATATTGAGTTTTATATGAGGTAAATTTTTTATGCAAATTGAAATTCCTATTTTTTTGTAGTAAAATATATGCTAGGTTTTTGTTATTTTAGTGACTTAGCTTGTTTAGGGCATTATCTAGGATAGTTTCTGAAGTTTTATGCATTTGTATATGGTTAAGAATATATTTAATTTATTTAAACATATTAAATTATATGTTATGATTTATTTGGAAACATTTCTCATTACATATTATAATCCTAAATTCTCAAAATAATCCATATAATTTGCATAAACAACTTCCTCTCTTACTGAACCAAAAAATTATATTATTAGGAAATAATAGTGTTGAAAATAAAGAGTTAGCTCAAACTTAGATTAGGAATGATCTTGAACCCTTTATTTAAAATTTATTTAATTCCTAAAACATATTTCATTTGGCTTGAAAGTTCTTCTTTTTCTAAGTTTATGCATTACTTCTTAGCTCTCTTTATTCAGCATTGTTATTTCTACAATTTGTATGCAAGTAGTTTTCTAGTCTTAGCTATTTGATTTAATATGGTCTTAATCATTATATATAATTGAATCCTTTGTGAAATTGATCATTCTAGACCCAAATTAGTTTAAATCTCTATCTATAGCTTGGTGGAAGATGACAAATTGAATAGCCTTTATAGATCTCTAGTAGCCCATAGAAGCATTGAGCCTTCTAGCCTTTTAGTTGTTTATTTAATTACCATGTATACCCCCATAACAAACACTAGTGATTCCATTCATATTCTTGAAGCTATATATAATAAGTGGAAAAAGGGGAAACAATCTTATAAATCACCAATGGTCTACCTACCCTTTTCTTGGGGCACTCTTTTTAGAGAGATTGAGACTTGATGGATTCCTGTAAGATAAAGAATATCAGTAATTAATAAAAGCTTGAAAATATTATGTGTATACACACAAATCCTCTCATTATACCTTAATTAGATCTACACTCTATCACATAAGCTTTTATGGAACTCTAATTCAATATTTAACCTTGGTAGTCTAGACTAATATTGAGGGAGGTTCACCAAGTGGTTTGTGGGGCCCATATCAGTGCAACTATCCTTACCAAAATGTTATTGTGTACTAGTTATTATTATATTAACATATAATTATATGTAACTAATTATGTTAAAATGTGTAATCAATGTCATAAGCATGCCAATTTGATACATGCTTCATCTTGAACACTCAAATGACTAGCCACTCCATGAATGTTTTCAACATAGAGAATTAACCTCATTAGAAAGATTAACCCTACCTATTCAGATGGCCATAAATATACCTTACAACCACATATTAATTCATTAAGTGGGTGGAATCCATTTACCTAACTTATGTGATAGGAAAACAAAGATCCAAATTCATTTTCAATCACCTCATTTATCACTATGATATCCCCTTTAAAATTATATCTAATAATGGTAGTTCATTCAAAAACAAGGATGTCAAAGTGCTGTGTGTCAAATATAATATTAACCAATGTTTTTATACTCCATATTAATTTCAAGGCAAAGGCCAAGTAGAGCATATAAAAAACCCATTGTCAATATCCTCAAGAAGATTTTCAATGATGTTGGCCATGATTGGCACTTACAACTCTTTTGTGCACTCTGGGCTTACAAAACCAATTTTTTCACTCCAACACAAGCCACATTATATTCCTTAATTTATGTTACTAAGGACATTCTCCCTATTGAGGTCAAGTTTTGTTATCTATGCATTTCATTGAAACATATCCTTGATGATGAGGATTATAGAGTTTTTTTTTTTTTTTTTTTTTTTAAGCGCTGGAACTACTAAATGAAAAATGAATTTCAGCCTTGATTGGTGATCTTATACTTAAATAAAATTAGAAAAACACCAATGCTAAATGTACAAAAAAATTTAGGTTTAAGCCTAACTAATTAGGATCCTATGTAATTCACTAACTATAGTTCTATGACATATAGGTTAACTATGCCAAAAGGGGATGAGCTTGATGAACCAATGAACATAATACACATCAAGCATTTTCTTATTAACTGACCTAGAGTATTATCAATGAGGATCATTTCTTTTATGTCATAACAATTCACTTCAATACTACACTGTACCATGTTCCTTTCCTATTTATCATAGGTTTTAGTCTTTCATCTCTCTTTTTACCTTAGTTCCACTCCATTCATACTTTAGAAAATGTCACTAGTTGGGTTCAAATGTAGTTATTAGAAGGTGATGTAGGTTAGAGACTATTGATTACATATTTGAAGTGGTCATCTTTAGGTGGGCTTGGAAATTGCATCCTTCACTATTAATAGTTATATAACAAAATGCCTTGCCATACCATTATACCATTATGTCATTTTCTTATTCATGAATTTGATGTTACTTAGTCAAATTCCTCAATGTAGGGTGAACTATAGTGGATTGAGGTCTATTTTAATTATGTAAGCAACATTTAGTATTTTTTGAGGTCATCTCAGCCACCCTTATTCCAATGCTCTCACCATTTGGCAAGTCATTTTTTCTCTCACCATTTTATAAGTAACTTAAGTAATGCTCTCACTATTTTGCAATCAACTTAAGCCATTTTCTTTCTATTTTCCAAGTTAACCCATTTTTTATCTTGTAATTATCCATTGATTTGAGATGCCTAAAATAACCCACAAATAGGGAAATATGGAAAATAAATTTTAAACAAACCTCCAATACTAGTCTATTTAGATTGTATCTATGATACTTAGGATGTGCATCTCCTTGTCTATAGGTATAATTGAATCTTTCACATGGGTCACATTGTGATCATTTCCATTTTCCTTTTCCATTTTTTTTAATTCTCCCTCTCATTTCTAGGAGAAATACATCAGCCTAAGGTTTGCATGGACTATATAGTTAATTCTTGGATGCATGAGACATCCTAGGTCAACTTAGCTAGTCTTGGTGATAGAGTTCATTCATAGTTTTCATTCACCAATACTTATAGGTTTTTCTCCTACTATTATCTCCATTTTAAGAGTCATTTATACTCTCATCATTTTATGATTCATTTATGCTCTCATAGTTTTCTGAGATTATTCTTATTCTAAGCCATAAACATAGTGAACAAAATGATTTATCAAACCTTTTCATTTATGTAACACTTGTCTTTCATATTTTTTTGTGGTTTTATCCTAAACCATGCTATTTTAGTTTTACAAGTTCCTATGCCTAACATCCTAATAATCATGAGTGCCACCCTTTTTGTTTTATGAACCCATTCATATTTTCCTCTATGATCAATATATTTTACTATTCATCAATTTTATTCTCATCCCAAATACTAGGAGAAATACATTTATCCTAAATACCATGTTGGAATGCATGCCCACAAGACTATGCAGGTAACATACATTCACTAGTGCATTTGGAGTCATCTCGACCACCCCTTCTTATTCTTAAATTCCCCCTCACCATACTTGTGTATTTATTCCCTGTAGCCTATGTAAAACCTTGTTATAACCATTCTGATTCTTTCATACCTATGTAGTTTTTCTCTATAGCTTAGTGGAAACCTTTTGCAAGCATAACACTTCTATTACACATGCATGAATAGTTCATTTGTTAGCTTTAAATTTGCTACTTTATTTTGTGCCTTTGATTAGTTTGTTTTATTGCATTCACTTTAGATTAATTTATTTGTTGTATTTGTTATAGAGTATGCTATTTATTACTTTTAATTTAAAGATAATTTTTCTTGCATCAATTTTATCTTTATTGATTATTTAATTTTGCCTAAGCTTAGGTTATCTATTGCTTTTGCATCAACTTGATTGTTTAGTGAATTGGATTTAACTTTGTGTGTTTATTCTTTGGATTAGATTACATTATCTATTTCTTTTGTTTTTCCCTATTTTATTATTTCTTGTGATCTAGCTTAATTATTTATCAGATTTATTTATCTTAATTACTTATTGCATATGCCTTAGTTTAATTGTCAACTTTATTTCTTTTTAATTGGTTTATGACTAACATTGTCTTGAATCTAAGTTTTAACTCTTTACTTAGGGTTATTTTTGTTTATTAGTTTTGTTTATTTTTAATTAGTTGATGCTAAGATCTTATTTTATGCCTTTTTTAAGTGCCCTAGGTTATTACATTATGTTTCCACTTGATTCTTGATTTGTCATATCTTGTACTTAAGTTGTGAATATTTTTTTTACTCCTACACTTATTTCATTGCATTGTATTTACACTTGAGATTTAATTGCTCATATATTGTGCCTAAGTTGTTTATAATTACATTAAATTAAGTGTTTTCCATGCTTATGATAGACATTGTTATTATGGTTTGTTTCTAACTATAATGCATAATGTCAAAATCTACAACCAAAAATTAGGTCAAAGGATCTATATATACACTAGTGTCAATGATATCTTACCTTATTCACAAAAAGCATACTCCAAACAATCCAAACCTATATACCAAAACACAATGAATATATTATGTGCCAATGTAGATGTGCATCTTTGAATAATCATATAATACTACTCTTTAACATGAGCTTATTGTAGACACTAAAAAACTACACACGATAGCTTTTGATGTCAAACTCCTAACCTAACAAATTTAACTAAACCATTTATTTCACCTATTTTTTACTTGCTTTAAACCATTTATTTCTAGCCCCTTTACCACTGATAGTTAGATTAACCATCGACGATTGGCCTGGCCATTAATGGTTAGGTTTTCAATCCTAATTTAAAGCTTTAAAGCATTGACAACTTTGTGTGAGATATATATCTCCCTAAATGGAAACTTGATTTTTAAAATACCTTTAAAATGTCATGAATTGGAAACTTTATTCCCATATCAAATTAGGAACTTCCTTCATCCCAATTAGCAACTTCATCCTATAAAAAGAGAAGAGGAGGAAGTAAAACGGATCCAACACAATCTACAATATTGCATCCAAGCTCTCTTGCATATAGGTATTCAACATCCTTTCAACAAGCAAGAAACATCACCAAAGACCTAAAGATCTATCAAAATCACTTTTAAAAGTTGAAGTATTGTCACTCTAGCCAAATTACTTCAACCTTCCACTATCAATTTTTAGGTATCTTTCACTTGTTTTCATTGATTTATCATATTTCTAACCTTCCTACCCTATTAGATCCATAAATATCTTATTTTCCACCCCTTAGCCCTATACTAGACCTCTATTTGCCCAAATACCTAATTTGTACCTTCTTTTTTGATCATTCTAGATTTACACAAGTCACTACCGATGGTTAACACAACTGTCGATGGTCACTTCAATCGTCAATGGTTACCCAAACACTAATGGTAAGCTTAAACCATGGATGGTTCCCCTGAACACTAATAGTCATTGTGGCATAAAAATATAATAAGTTATTTTTAGCCCTATAACCCTAATTAAACCCAAGTTTCTTTATGTTTGCTTGATTACAATACCTTCTTTTGATTCTCTAGACCAAACCCTAACCATTTTAGTATAAGTATTGATACGATTTGCTACTTTTGGTCATTTTTATATTAAATATCATTATAATTTCTTTGTATTTCATTCTATTTATCTTATGAAAGTAGATATTTACTTTATCATTTATGACTTAATTGTTATAATAGTGGATTGACAGCCTCTTAGCAAGTAGTATACTTCTTGGATCTAGCTCACACTAGGCAGTCCACTCATCTATTTGCTAACAACCCCCCTTTGTTTTTGTCTTTCTTATTTTCAAGTTATTCCTTCTTAGCCAAAGAGGAGTTCCCATCATCATCTTGATTCATGTTCACACTTTATTGGGTATTATTCTACACACCCTATTACTAATTTCATTATTTACTTTCAAAATTAAGAAATGAGTGAAAATTGAAATGAAACATTTTGTCACAACTGATGGGATCAAGTTCTCTTTTTATTCCTTTATTGTTTTCTCATAAAATGAAATATAAAAATTTCTTTTTGGGTTTAAAATCAACCTCTTTCATACATTAATTACTTGCTTGTCTTACTTCATCTAGTAACTTAGGAGACAAGGTAATTAATCATAACTTTCACACTTATTATTACACACTTAAGCCAAACCAAAAAATAATTAACAGATTAAAACATACCTGAGACAAGGCCCAACTAATATTTCATCACTTAGTGGTAACCTTACCCCTTCCTGGCTATCCTACTTAGATTTCAACACCAAGGGGAGAAATAACTCAACTATCTAGTTGAGTATAAACTCTAAACTTGATATATTTTGGCTAATCACCCAACACCCCTATCACTATGGTGGGGGGTAAGCCCCAATACCAAGCCATGTACTAAATTTTAACATATATTTCTTTCTTCAGTGCCTGAACTCCAATCAAAACTAGCCTTAGATTTACTCTTAGTACCCAATCTATGAGCTAAATTCTCTCTTTACACTTTCTAAGGCATAAGCCAAAAGTGATCCAAAAATAATCCTAGTTCACTTTTAGTGTATACATTATTTTCCTTGAAATCTTTTCTTTTGATTGCTCTTTGTTTGAGGTGTGAGTTTTGCCATATTATTTCTATTTTCTCACATGGTCTTTACTAGACAATAGTTGAGAAACTAAACCAATCAACCACCACATTCTTCTTCTTCCTCTATGGAATATAGTTCTAATGATGAGGGTTCACCTCAATTTTCTCCCCCTCCTACTAGAATCCTAGTTATTTTTAAGGGTGATGCAAATTTCATTGTCTTCCTTGACAACAATATGGTGACCTGTCAACACTATCTTAATGCCTTACCTCACTATACCTCTATTGTCTTGGTTCCTCCTATGGACCCTCCTTATGGTATGCCTTCCCATCTTATGGTGGGTACTACTATTTTAGTATTTTTTTCACTTTTTCAATGTGGATTAATTAGCTACTAAAAACAAAGTAAATGTAAGGTTTTAAAGATTACCTGGAGATAAAGGTTGTTTGCACACCATTGATCAAAATTTGTGGGAAATACTCTTTGGATGGGGAATAATGACCTAAAAATCACACTAACTCACAAAAAATGGATTGATAGAAAAATGAGTGGGTTACTTGGTAAGAAACTAGTCCCAATAAGTGATACACTTCTTAGATGGATGCCAACTCACATTTAACATTAAATTTTATAAATAAACATGAAATTACAAAGATATATATGGATAACATATAAATAGATAATGCCAAAGATATATAAACTATAGCAAGATTAATATGATCAAAGTAATTATTCTAGAATTTAGTAGAAATATCAATGTCCTCTTGAATTATGGCCAATTTTTCATTAATGTTTTCCTGATTAGGTGTGAAAATCATAGTATAAATACCTAATTCAAATGCAATGTCACTTTGATCAATGAAAAATGGTTGTTGAACAATGGGAGGATCAAATATGTTAACAATATCATGTGCTAATCTAAGCAGAGTCATCTACATGTAAACGATAGGTTTTTAGAAAATAGAATGTAGGTTTTGACAGGTTTTTAAGACCAAGAATATTATGAAAATATACTACAAGAATGTTTAAAAATTTTAGTAGGGATCAATGATGATCTTGCAAGATTGACATTGATTTAGATGGATTGATGTTAATTCTATGTAAAAAATTGAACTTTAAAAATAAACTATAATAACAACTTATATTATTAATAAAATAATAAAAATTGAATATAAAATAGTGATAAATAGATGTAGAAGACTATAATTTTAAAATGTGAATGAATTGAAGTGCAATACTAACCTTTATGGCTAATAATAAACTTGAAAAAATGAGTTAAATAACCTTCAAAATCCTTTGATAATCTCTAAAGTAGAGGTTCTACAAGATAGCAAGATGTTGACAATGTTTGTAAATAAGTTACAATGAGATTTTGATAGAGTTTTAAAGTCCCAAAGCATAGTCACCATCCTCTAAGCCATGGAGGTTTGATATGTTATATGGATTGATGTTGATCCTAGAAAATCAGCATCGATCTTAGAGGATCAATGTTGATTATCCCAATTTGGTCAAAATTTGGCTTGGGTTGTTTCGAACCATGTGCCAAACTAATTGGATATAACACTAGGTTTTTTACATGGGTTTTTGATGAGGGTAAGTTGTTGGAAGGGTTGTTGGGAGATTGAATAGTTTTTTTTAAAAAATTTGTTTTTAGGATTTTATGGTTAGAAATGGTAAAAAATGTGTTAATTAATATCTAACTATAGCAATTAAGTTTAATTAACATATGTGGTAAAGGTAAATGGGTGGGTGAATGTAATTATTTTAAATAGTTATGAATGGGGGTCATTATGTTAAAAATAACATAATAATGTGATGACACACCATGTTAATACACAAAGGCATATAAAACTAGCATCTACATTTATCCCTTTTTGTGGAGTGGTATGGAATAGTGGGCCATGAGACAAAAAATATAAGGTGTCTAATGCCCCAAGTTTATTATGAGAAGGTATTCCCCCTCAAACTAGGTACTAAGAAATGAGATGGAATGGATGACGGGTTTTAAAAAGATGGAAGGTAAAAACATAATGGGGTGAGTGGAAATATACAAATGGGTGATATAAAAAGATAATTGAAAGTACAAATGACACAAGGAAGCTCTAAAATTGTACTTAATGGGATAAAAGTAATGCACATAGTAATGCCCTAAAGACTAAATCAAGTAACAAAATGCCATAGCTAAAATAGGTGGGCACAAGTAAAGGCTAGAAAGATAACAAAAGATAGGAATACAATACCATATCATCTAGTGTGCATATGGTGTATGCATTACCTATAGATGAATGTTCTCAAGATAAAATATACCCTCATAATCTTATAAGGAGAAGATAATGAAAAAAAGCGATATGCCTTTAAAGAGATTGGGGAACTTATAAGGGATCAAAATCCTCAAATATAAAGTGTAATAGGAGACAAAATTGGGATATCTAAAGCAAAGGAAATAATATGGGACTTGGAAGTGAAAATAAGATAATGTGAAATAGTCTATAAGTGCAAAAATTCCAACAAGCTAGGATAATCAACATCGATCTATAAAGGATTGATGTCGATTTAGGGGATCGACATTGATTGGGGTAATTAAAATCAATCATGAGAAAGGATATGTATATGCATCTAATGTGGCATAAGGATCATTTAGGTATTGATGTGAGCAAAAATCCAAGAGCAAAATTTGATGTGTCAAAATTACAAGCAGATGTGAGAGAAAATGGAGGCGAGTGGGAACAAATGATGATGATGACGACTACAATATGAGGTAGACATTTATGTATTTTGGATAGATTTATTATTTTATTTATTATTTTGGTTTTACAAAATAAAATTAACTTTTTAGGAAATTTTTGGGGGAAAGGGGGATAGATAGGTAAATTTTTATTATTTTAGGAATGTATGGCCTAAGGGGGAGTTTTTTGGGTTGAGGGAATCAACGCTGATCTATTAGGAACAACATAGTTCAAATGGATCAATCACAATCCATAGGGATCACTATCAATTGGTTTCAAATTGGCATCAATCCTTAGAGGATTGATAGAAAGCACAAAACTTAGGCTTGTGATTAACTAGAAAGATGTTTATGATAGGCAAGAGAGCTATTAACAATGAGGGATAGGGTCACTCTTATATTGGAGCAATTACAAGAGTTTATGGGTGATGAGGAATGGGGTCATTTAGAGGTAGTTAGATTTGGAGGGATTTTCCATTCTCACCATTTCCATCAGGATATTAGTATGATAGTGGCATTGCTAGAGTAGTGGGATTATACCACCAACCCTTTTTGGCTATTGACTGGTGAGAAGATCATCACCATAAAGGACATTTACTATATTTTTTAACTATAAATTCTATGCAATCTTGTATATACTATGGGAGTGATAACACTAGCATGATTATATGATGAGGATGTAGTGGACATGAAATTCTTTGTTGGGGGGTTCTCCTTCCAGCCATTATATGACCAAGATCCTACGAAGAGACTTGTGTTGATGATGATGATGCTGGCACTAACCTACTATGTGCTACCTAATTTTAGGGGAGGATGACTACCATGGAGTTTTAATGGTGTTATAGAAGACATGGTGAAGTTTTAGACTATTTTTTCTTGGGCTATCACACTATTTAGGTAGATACACAGGGAGTTATAGAGCTAGCATACTGGACACCATTCAGTGCTCGACATCACATTTATATTACATTACTAGGCATATGAGCACATCCATGCGATTTACCCCATAAGGACCCCATGGATTATATTTGGATAGATGGTATATAGCATAGGCTTCCTTTGATGGAAGGAAGACCTAGTTGTTTTATATTCAGACAAGGTAGTGTAGGATCTAACACACTATAGATAGGTGTTCAATATCTTGCAAATAGGAAATGTTATTTAGAGGCCTTATATACACTTCCCAACATGTCTTGGTTCAACAATGTAGATAGGTGATGTTACCTAAGAGATATGGGTATATGGATGATGGTAGAACACCTAGAGTTATTTTACTTTGATAGGGTTCATCATTAGTTTGGATTGTTATAAGATGTCCCCTTAGTCCTACGCTTGTATAGGTGGGAAGATATAGAGATAGACTGAACTACACTTGAAAATTTAGTTATTTTGATGGGGCCACAAGAGGAGCCTATAATGAGTGACCTGGATGACATTAGGTATATAGATTATTATGCAGTTTGGTTTACAATTGATATGGTGAGGAGGTAGGAGAGAGCAGTGAGACCATGATGTGAGGTAGTGGTGGAGGAGGTGAGGGAGGAGGATGAGGAGAGAGGAGAGGAAAAGTAGGAGGCCCTATATATACACATAGAGGAGGCACCATTATAAGATACCCCAATATATGATCTTATGGATATGGCTTCAATTATTGCTGAGAGGGATAGTTTGAGGGCTGAACTACAAGAGTTACAGGCAGCCCATGTTACTTTATAAGGGTATATTACCACATTATAGAGTGATCTATAGAGCATGATAGGTTAGCAAGACCAGACCATATAGGAGATAGATAGATATAGAGAATATGAGGTCTACTTTGGCAGAGAGACTCATTCTAGACATTGCAGGATCTAGTGCTATGCCTCTAAATATGGTACCACTCCATAGATATACAGATTTGCTTACTAAGATGTCATATTATGAGAGGATAGTACAAATATGGATACTAGATGTGGCTTGATTTTATTTATACATAGCTATTTACAATAGATCATGGAGGAATCCTGGATGGTCTACTAGTAGAGGGAGTGCATAAGTCGAAGAGGAGATGATAAGGGAGGTGATAACATTCACCTCAACATGATTTATTTTATTAAGTAGATTATACTGTATGGGTTGGGAGCCCTATTTTATTCATATTATGTCTTTTTTATAGACATTTGATATATATACATAGATATTTATGTTTATGTTTTTGGATGGATCATGTGTGTTGTTATGGATTTATTGATGGTTATGGATATGTTATGCTTTTATTGATGATGTGATGTGATGGATTATAGATTAAATGTTACATTTTGATCATTGCTATCATGTATGCTATGGATGGATTATATATTTGACATGTTATATCATGAGACATGTTTTTTCTAATGGATTATGTTTATGGATCATGCTAGTTTTTGATATAGATCATTATTAACCTTTTTAGATGTTTATGGTTTTTAGATGATTGAATGTAAATAAATTATGGATTTTATATTTATGATTAATGATGATTATGGATTATAGATAGATTTAAATGCTTTATTGTGATGTATTTATGGATTTTAGTATTTATATATTATGGATTTGCATGACATTGACTTGGACCATAACCAAAAAGAGAACCTCTCATACACATGGCCTATGCATCCTTAGCTAGATGATAAAAGATATTGACTCAACTATGGTTAGTTAGAGCTTTATCCTTAGGCAAGGATGATATTATTTTGGTATGATATGGGATGGATTGCTTTAAAGATAACTTTTTTCACCTCATATTTTAAAAGTAGGAGTTATCTTTCATAAATCAATTTTATGACAATGAGTAGACTGATCAATATGGGAAGCCAACAATTAGAAAGATGATCAATGTATGAAGCTTTCATGGGATATTGATTTTGATAGTTTATTTTATTTATTTTTTATGGATTTTAAGTGGCATGATTTTAAAGACAAATCAATGCAGGAAGTTTTTTGCTTGGTAGCCATCCTTCAAGGGAGTGGTATACATTTTGACATTTTTGCATAGCTATCCTTCAAGGGATCAGTCTATTATTTGCTGTTATATTTGATTACAACTATCCTTCAAGGGATTAGTCTATTTATTTATCCCATTTTTTTATTTTTTATTTTCACTTCTTACTTAATTTTGGATCCCAATAATACAAGGTCTGACATAAAAAGATACCTAGAATAGTTTCTATGAATTCAAGACATGAGATAATTGTGTTATCTTGGGAAATTAATGGTATTTTATAAATATGGGACATTAATGGTCTTTAATAAATAATGGAAATAATTATTTGGAATTTCTCCCATTACAGGTGAAACTTATCCATTAGAGAATGCTATGTATAGAGCTAGGGTATACATAGTCAAGATTGAGGTTATAGTGACTACCATATTTCATAACTCTTATATCATTATTTGGTATTTTGAGATAAAGGGATATGGTAGTATTTGAGATAAAATAAGAAAAATGAGACAAGATATATTAACTATATAAAGGGCACAAATGCAATGCATTAAGAGGTTCTCATTCTAGTGAAGTGTTTAAGACATTTCAATAGGTTTCAAGGAATGATACTTTTCTAAGTCTGATTGATAGTATAAGGCCTAGTATACAAAGTGACCTATAGTGACCTAATGATGGGTCAAGATCATTTTAAAAGGTGATAAATATATTTAAAAAATTTACATATGTGTGATAGGTCATTTTAAGTATGTGTACAAATTTTGAAATCAATACTTGATATAGAAATCATGAAAACTTGTGATAAATTTCCTTGTGTATAGAATGGGGTATTATAGACTGAAGAAGACATTTATTATACTCATTAGCACATGAAACATTTAAATGATATATTTATAACTTCATGTAATTTTTTTAAGGTCCCTATCTTTATTTTCTAGGCATTGGTTTTGAATATGATGGGTAATCCTTTATGAACGATTGCTAAGAAGTGAAGCTAGTCAAAACCCTCTCAAAACCATTATAATGATCTGATAAGAAAGATATAATTGGTTATGGATAAAAATTATCTATTTGAACTTGTTTTATTTTTTTTATCATTTAAAAGACTCTTCAAGGTTTTCTCAAGTGGTTTTTTTTAGTCTTGACAATGAGTAGAAGTTATAAGAAAACCCATATTTTCATAGTTTTTGATATAGTAGGTAGGGTTAACTAGGTAAAAACATGAAAATAGATGTATTATGATGTTTAATACTTATATTTTATTACCATTAAATTTTATTATTAGGTTTAATAACAAAAAAGTGTTAAGTTGGTCATGGAAATTATCCTATCGCTAAACAGGCCTAATGAGCAAAATAGTAAGAAAACTAGGCAAGAATGAAAATGAGATTAGGGATTGGTTATAAAGGATTAGGGATGGATAATAATGCATGGAATTTTTTTAAATACCTATACCTCTTATCTTCTTGGTTTATAATTTTTTATGATTCTTATACTCAAGCAAAAGTTGTCATCAAACTGGTATGTCTAAAACATGAAAGTCTGTGTAGAGTGAAGTAGTGAGATTGGTCTATAATACCAATATTAATATATGAACATGAAATATATTTTTAAAAATATAATATAATTATGATAAATAATCACAAAAACCCATTTTAATATCATATAAGTGTGCCCATAGGTGTTCTAAGAGTTGATTTTCTTGACTATGTTTTTGGTGGTACAGGCAACTTTCTATGTGTGTGTGAAAATGATTTTCCTGAGTCATTTTACACCAATTTTTAGGATACAATTATATTTAAGATGTTAAAAAGGTATTATAGTATCATTTTAATTTATTTTTTAAATTATAATTCTATGATTATGTATATATATTTAAATGCTTTTGACTATTCGATTGATAGTATTTGGTGGTTCTAAGTAAACAATTTGTAAGATTGTTCCTGAGGCCTTTTCACCTGTATGGTGAATACCAAAGAATTTTGTGAAGTTTTTTAAGTAATTAATATCCTATTAATATAATTTTATTTGTGTTTTATGTGTAAAATTTATGTATTTGGTTCAAATTTTCAAGACAAACTTTCTAGCAGTGAGAAGGCCTATTGGCAAGTAGACCTAATTGGATGGTTCAAGGAGTGAAAAGAGCCAAATGGATTTGGGGACATAATGAGAGATTATGATTTTTATATTAATGTTACATATTAAGTTTTTCATCTATTATTTAAGTCTTAGAGTGTTCAAAGTAGGTCTAGGTGAAATCTATGCTTAGGGAAGGCCTAATTGCATTATGTCTTTATTAGGCCTAATGGTGGTTTTAGCCATTAATGGTAATGAAAAACATATGAAATGTAATTTTAAATTGTGAAATGTGTTTAGTGATATATTTAAATCATAATAAAATTATGGTTATGTCCTTATCTGATCAATATGGGTATGAGAAAGAATCAAGTATAAAGTCAAGGCCTAATAAGCTTATTTTGACTAGTTAGAATATTGAGCTATTTAAAGTAAAGTGTATAGAGTTTTGGAGAATAATTTAAGGGATTTAATATAATTATATATATTAAATTATTATTCCATTAGTATCTAATTATTTTTTTGTAGGTTTTAAGCAAGGTCATTTGACCTATTTCTGCCAAAGAGAGGGCTAATTGAGCAAGAAGGCCTAATAGGTTGTTTGATAGAGAAAGAAGTGTGAGAACAAAAATCAAAGGAGATAATTTTAATTTGAGTAATAAATATTTGTTAAATGGTGATTATATATTTAATGTATCTAAGTTGGTGTTTGGTTACCTAGGGGGTTGGAACTTCCATGCATTTTAAGGCTTGCTAAGAGCACTAGTTGAGTTGGTGTTTGACTAGTGAGAGGTTGGTGATATTTGTGGGTTTGGTGACTCACTAAAATTTTGATTAATTATTTATATGATATTATTCCAATTTTTTAATCAATGGGTTTTATTCCCATAGAGGGTTTCCTACATAAATCTTGTGTTCATGTGGTGTGCTTTCATTTCTTGATCATATGAATAATTACTTATGCATTGCTATATATTTATATCTATTTGATTGATAAGTGAATGATATATGGAAATGAAATAGTATTTTACAAAAAATTTCACCTCCCCCAATGCTTAATGAATATATCTCCAATAATTTCTATCATATCATGGTCCCTTGAGTAGACCTAACAGTCTAAGGGAGATCTTTGGAACACAGATATGGATCTTGGCAATGAAAGTGTCTTATATAATTTCCATGAGAATATAATCACAATTAGTAAAACAAATTTTAAATTTTATTCAAAAGATAAGGATCACATAAAATAATGTACCTATATTAGATTAAAGATAAATACCTTAGAAGCACAAATTGAGCAAGATGTTATCAAGTTAAGGACTTATCATAAGTATGAGGAAAATACTGAAAAGCTTAATAATATCCTAGATATTCAAAGATCATTTCATGACATGAAAGGTATTATGTTAAGATAATAAAAAAATGAGTTTAATAAGTGTTAGAATCTAATAGACATTGATCAGTCAAGGATGAATGAAATTGATAGAATCAAGACCTATGTACAAGCAACCAAATTTGAATACAACCATCAAGTCAAAGAGATCCTTAATCTATCAAGAGATGTCAAAGGCAAAAATGTTTCATCTTATCTTCATAAAAAGAAAAAATTTCAAATAATCATAGTATGTGAATTCCTTCATGGGTTATTATTTATCTTGTGGTAAATTTAGACATAAAGTTGTTAACTTTAGATTGAGAAGTAAAATTTTATGCTATAATTGTAACCCAAGAGGACATATTTCAAGAGAGTGTAATATAAAATATATTAGTAAAAATAGTCATGTTTATAATTTATGGATTCATGACACTAAATAATGGATCAATAAATTATAACATATAAGTGAATCAAAAAGATAAAGGAGAAGAATCTATGATAGCCCAAACTGCTTTTCACACTCAAGATGAAGATTTGAAATGGTATATAAATAGTGGTTTCACAAGTCACATTAAAGGAGATAAAATAAAATTCATCACTTTGAATAAGAATTCCATTAGTTTAATAAGGTTTGGGGATAACACATCTACTAACATAGTTGGGAAAGGTGATCTAAGCTTGGATAATAGAAAGACCAAAACATAAAATGTGTTATATGTAGATGGATTGAAACATAAATTATTGAGTGTGAGTTAAATGTGCACCCAAGGACATACTCTAAAATTTCATGAAAAAGGATGTGAGATAAGTAGAGATAAATCAAGAAAATTTATTTCCAAAGCCAAGAGAACTAAAAAAAATCTCTATGTACTAAACGAGATCACAAAAGAGAAATGCTTCATGATCAAGGTAGATTAAATTTGGTTGAGGCATATGAGGTTAGGTCATATTAAATTTGAAAATCTAGTAAAGATTAGATCCAATGGATATGTGAATAATATGTTAATCTATGTGGACCTACAAGGATTTAAAGTATGCAAGGAGATAATTACTTCATGTTGATTATATATGATTTCACAAGAATGACTTGGGTAGCATTATTAAGGTAGAATTTATAAGCTACAGGAAAGTACAAAACCTTCAAATATTTGGTTAAAAATTAAAATATTATGTCTTAGATGTGACAAAGGAGGAGAGTTTTGGTCAAATGATTTTGATGAGTTTTATGAGGTCAACGGAATAAGAAGACAATTCTCAGTTGCTAGAACAACTCAAAAAAATGGAGTGGTTGAGAGAAAGAATAGAATATTCCTAGAAATAGTAAGGACCATGTTGAATGAGACCAAGCCATCAAATTACTATTAGAGAGAATCTATGAGTACTATAGTTTAAAATTTGAATAGAGGTGAGATTAGGATCAATGGTGATAAGTCTCCATATGAATTATGGAATGGCATACCTGTATGTGTTGAATAATTTAAGGTGTTTGGGAGTAAATTTTATATTAAAAGAGATGATGAGGACCTAGGATATTTTTATTCAATATTTGATGAATGTTTCTTCTTAGGATATTCATCAATAAGTGTTTCCTACAAATGCTATAACAAAAGGTTACAAAAGATAGTGGAAATCATAAATGTGAAGGTTAATGAGACAAATAATACATATTTTTAATCAAATAATGATGAAGGATAAATTAATATAAATGAATATGAAGAATAGAGTGAGGAAAGAAAGGACTCTAAAGCTCCTTCTATATAAATTCAAAAGGATCATCCTGAATCTCAGAACATTGGAAATAAAAGTGTAGGTATTTAAATAAGGAGAAGAATGGTGAGTAATGTTACCTTAATTTAAAAATTCAAACCTAAAAAATATATAGAAGAAAGTTAATATAATTTTTGGTTAGATTCAATTAATGAGGAGCTAAATAAAATTGATAAGAATGAAACTTGGGAGTTAGTACCTAGACCTAATGATAAAACCATCATTAGTACAAAATGGGTTTTTAGGAACAAATTGAATGACATTGGAGAGGTCACTAGAAATAAAGATAGATTTATGTGTAAAGGATATGCTAAGGTAGAAGGAGTGGACTTTGAAGAAACCTTTGTTCCTCTAACAAGGGTAGAGGCAATTAAGATGTTTATTGCCTATGCAAGTTTCAAAGGATTTAAGATATACCAGATGGATGTTAAATCAAACTTACTAAATGAGAACTTGGAAGAAGAGGAATACATTGAACAACCTATGGGTTTCCTATTAATTGATAACAAGGATTGTGTCTATAATTTGAAGAAGTAACTTTATGGTTTAAAACAATCCCCTAGAGCTTGGTATGCTAGACCTTATAAGTATCTTTTGGAACAAGGATTAAAGAGAGGAGTTACAGATAGTAAAATTATGTCAAAACTGAAAATGATCACCAATTGATAGTTTTAGTCTATGTGGATGATATTATCTTTGGTGGAACTAATGTAAACATGACCTAGGATTTTATAGAGGTGATGAAGTCATAATTTGAGATGTCTATGCTTGGAAAATTGTCCTTCTTTCTTGGACTTTAAATTAGTCAAACTTAAAAAAGTATGTTCATTTCATAGGTGAAGTATATAAAATATATGTTACATAAGTTTGAAATGGAATATTGTAAGGTTGTAAGTACATTTATGGTTAAATTATGTAAGATAAGTAAGGAGGATGAATCCTTGAGGGTTAATTAGATAAAATATAGATCTTTGATTGGAATTTTGTTGTATATTACCATATATAGACCAGATATCATGTAAGAAATAGCTCTTTTGTTAAGATTTCAAGTAGATCCCAAGTAAATTCACCTATAATCAATCAAGAGGATACTTAGGTATCTCAAAGGAACTTTTGAATATGGTTTATGGTACCCAAGGAGTAAAGATTTTGATCTAGTAGCCTATACACATGTAGATTGGGCTAGGAGTCTAGATGATAGAAAAAACACTAGTGGAGGAGCCTTCTTCTTAGGTAAGTGTCTAGTCTCATGGTTAATAAAGAAGCAAACTTAAATATATATATTTACTTGTGAATCTAATTATATTATAGTATACTCATGTTGTACTCAACTGTTGTGGATGAGAAAAACCTTGAGAGACTACAAGGTGGACTTTCATTGCCCTATTCCTATTCTTTTTGATAATACTAGTGCCATAAGTGTTTCAAAGAATCCTATCTTGTATTAAAGGACAAAAAATATTCCTATCAATTATCACTTTATAATAGAACACATGAGTGAACAAAACATTAATATTAAATTTATGTATACCAAAGATTAGATTGTAGATATCTTGACTAAACCTATTTCAAAGGCTAATTTTGAACATTTGAGATAGGAATTAGGTGTGATTCTTGTTCTTAATATCCACTAATCAAGATAAAATTCTTAGGGGGATTTTATGAAGAGGTGTTTTAGATCCAAGAATAGAAAAGAAGTGCATAAGATATGAGTCAAAGGGGGAGTCATATCAATCTATCAAGAAGAAGCTATCAGAGATATGTAATATGAAAGGGGAAGTTTTTTGACATGATATTTTATTTTTTTTACAATGAAGTGTTATTATAGGTAAGTTTTTTTTATTAATGTCAAAGGGGGAGATTGATCTACATTGAGAAGATATTTCCCAATAAGAGAAGTCTCTCTAAATAGGCTCCATCAATGAATTGTTGCCATCAATGACAAAGGGGTATATTATTGGGATTGGGTTAAAAGGTATGCATGAATTTTTTATTGATGTCATGTAAGTGTCATTGATTTCATTGTGTGTTTTCATTGTTTTTCTTAATTTTGAATTCATAAAGCCTTATTTGAGGAACCTTGTGAAGTGGTATAGGCCTATTAGCATGGTGAGTTGATCCATACAATATTTTTATAAGCAAGGTTTTAAGTATATTAACCTATTATTAGGCCATATGACATAATTTTTGAATGTTTAAGATAGTTAAAGAGGTTTCAATCCATGATCCTAGTCTAAGTATGATTGGTATCATAAGGCCTAGTGTATAAAATGACATATAGTGACCTAATGAGGAGTGAAGATCATTTCAAAAAATGGAATATCTATTGAAATCATTGAAAAATGTTGGAGAGGTCATGTTAAGTACTTTTACAAATTTATAAGTCAATACATGAAGGAAAAAGCATGAAAATCTATGACAAGGTTTGTTGTACATAAAATAGGGTATTAATTACTTGAGAAGATATTTATTGTACTAATTGGAAAATGAAATATTTGTATGAGAGAATGAGAACTTTATGTAAGTTTATAAAGGTCCCTATATTTATTTTCCTAGCATTTTTTTAATATGAGTGGCAATCCTTTATAAATGATTGCTAAGAAGTGAAACCAGTCAAAACCCTCTCAAAACCCTTATAATGACTAGATAAGAAAGATCCAGTCCATTGTGGCCCATAATGTTCCATTTGACCTAGATTTATGTTTGGATCATGTAAATGACTCTTCAAGGTTTCCTCATGTGGTTTTGGTTTGTCTTGACAATGAGTGGAAGATACAAAAAAACCCTTATTTTCAAGGATTTTGATATAGTAAGTAGGGTTAACTAGGTCAAAGCACGAAAATGGATGGAGGATTATATTTAGGAATTATATTTTATGAAAATTAAATTTTTTTAGTATGTTTTAGACAAAAAATGATAAATTGGTCATGGAAATTGGCCTGTCACTAAATAGTCCTAATGAACAAATTAGTAAGACAACTAGGCAAGAATGAGAATGAGATTAGGGATTGGTTAAAAAGGAATAGGGATGGATAAAAATTCATATGGAAATTATTAAATAAATATAATTCATATCCCATTTATTTATAAGTGTTTATGATCCCTATACTCAAGCAAAAATTTGTCATCAAACTAGTCTATCTAACACAGAAAGTCTATGTAAAATGAAGTAGTGAGATTGGTCTATAAGACCAATATTTATATATGACAATGAAATATATTTTTAAAAATATGATATAATTATTATATAGGCTCACAAAAACCATTTTAATATCACAAAAGTGTTCCCATATATTCTTTAAGAGTTTATTTTATCGACTATCTTTTTGGTGCTACAGATAACTTTCTCTGTGTGTGAAAATGATTTCCTGAGTCATTTTTTACTAATTTGGAGGATCCAATGATATTTAATATTTTATAAATGTAATATATGATAATTTTAATGTATTTTATCATTATAATTCCATGTTCATGGACAAAGAGTCAAATTGTTTTTACTATTGACTGACAGTATTTGGTAGTTCTGAGTAAGCCATCTGTAGGAGTGTTCCTAAGGTCTTTTGGACTATATGGTGAATATAAAATCATTTTGGGAATTTTTTTAAGTCATTAATATGATTATATATGTGTTTTATGTCTAAATTTTTTGTATTTGGTTAAAATTTTCAAGATAGACTTTTTGGTAGTGAGAAGGCCTATTGGCAAGTAGACCTAATTGGATGGTTCAAAGAGTGAAAAGAGTCAAATGGTTTTAATGACATCAGGAGAGACTATTATGGGTATATTAAAGTGACATGTTAATTTTTTCATCCATTTTTGAAGTCTCAAAGTTTTATAAATATTTCTAAGTTAAATGTGTGTTTAGGGAAGGCCTAATTACAATAGGTCTCTATTAGGCCTAATGGTGGTTTAGCACTTAACAATAATAAAAAACATATGAAATGTTTGTTTAAATTTTGAAACTTGTGTAGTGATATATTTAAATCATAATCCAAGTATTTTTATTTCATTATATGACCAATATGGGTATGATAAAGAATCAAGTATAAAATCAAGGCCTAATAAGCCTATTTTGACTAGTTAGAATATTGAGCTATTTGAAGCAAAGTGTATAGAATTTTGGAGAATGGGTTAAGGGTTTTAATATAATTATATATATGATATTAATATTAAATTATTATTTTAATATGTTTATGTATATTTTGATCAAGGTCATTTTACCTATTTCTGCCAAGGAGAGGGCTAATTTAGCGAGAAGGCCTAATAGGTTGTTTGAGAGAGAAGTGTGAGGAGATAAATTAGAGGATATAATATTATATTGAGTAATAAATAAGTGTTTAAGGATGATCATATATTTAAGGTAACTTATTTTTTACTTGGTTGCCTAGGGGTTTGGAGCCTCCTTCTAGGTTAAAGCTTGCTAAAAGTACTAGTTGAGTTGGTGTTTAACTAGTGAGAGGTTGGTGTTCCTTGTGGGGTTGGTTCCTCACTAAAAGTGTGATTAATTTATTATATGATATTAGTCCAAGTTTTTCATTAGTGGTACTTATTCCCCTAGAGGGTTTCCCACATAAATATTGTGCTCATGTGTTGTGATTTCATTTCTTTCTTATATGAATAATTGCTTATGCATTGTTAAATCTATAGATATGTTTGATTGATAAGTGAATGATATATGGAAATTAAATAGGAATTTTCAAATTGATTCACTCTCCCACTCAATTAATATATCTCCAATAATTGATATCATATCATGGTCACTTGAGCAAACCTAACATTCTAAGGGATATCTTTGGAATATAGATATGGATCTTTTCAATGAAAGTGTTTTCTATGATTTACATGATAATCTACCCATAGTTAGTAAAAATATTGTAAATGTTGTTCAAAATAGAAGGATCACATATAATAATTTACCCATCTTATATTAAAGATAAATACCTTAGAGACATAAATTGTTCAAGATGATATCAAGTTAAGGACTTATCAAAAGTATGAAGAAACCACTAAAAATATTAAAAATATCCTAGATAGTCAAATATAATTTCATGAAATGAGAGGTCTTGGGTTCAAAGAAGAAAAAAAAGAGTTCAATAAATGTCAAACTCCAATAGACATTGATCATTCAAGGAGTGATGAAACTGATAGGATGAAGGACTATGCACAAGCTACCAAGTTTGAAGAGAGGAATCGATTTAAAAGAGGTCCTTTCTCTATCAAGAGATGTCAAAGGAAATAATGTTTCATCTCATCTTCATCAAAAGACAAACAATGTCAAATAATCATAATATGAAAACTCCTTCATGGGTTATTGTTTCTCTTATGGTAAATTTGGACATAAATTTATTAACTATAGATTGAGAAGATGAATTTTATGCTATAGTTGTAACCAAATAGGACATATTGCAAGAGAGTGTAAGAATAAATATACTATGAAAACCAATCATGTTGAGAAGTTATGGATTCATGACACTAAAAAATGGATCAAGAAAGTAGAACCTATAAAAGGAAGAAAAAATATAGTGGAAAAGAATCTATGATAACCCAAACTAGTTCTCACACTCAAGATGAAGTATTGAAATGTTACATAGATGATGGATTCTCAAGTCATGTGATAGGAGATAAAAGCAAATTCATCAATTTAAAGAAGAATGGCATTGGTTTAGTAAGGTTTGGGAATAACACATCTACTAACATAGTTGGGAAAGGTGATCTAATCTTGGACAATGGAAAGGCCAAAATAGAAAATGTGTTACATATAGATGGATTAATGTCAAAGAGATCAATATAAATGATATAGTCTAAGGGATTAGTGGGCTAGGTATCACATCACATCATGGGTCATCTATGGAGTACACCATAGTGATATGAGACAAGTCTTGTGACACATGCTTTATCTTAGGGCCAAGGGAAGACTTGACATAGTCTAGATCATGATGTACCAATATACATATATTTTTGTGATGTATCATTGTATAGACACATTTAATTTTCACACACACACACACACACACACACACACACACACACACACACACACACACACACACACACACACACACACACACACACACACACACACACACACACACACACACACACACACACACACATGATTCATTTGGGATATGATATTTGTATTATTTTTGATGTGATGGAGATTATGGACTTTGCTAGTATGTTTTATTTTATACATGGTTTATGGGATTAGATGGATTGACATAATACTCTTATATTTCTTAGTTTTTGATTCACATTAGCACATTTAATTATTTTTAGCATTTGATTATGGTATATGAAATGTATGATTTGTTATGGATGAATGGATAATGTGTTAGATAGATACCTTGTGTTTAATTCTAATTTACATTGGATTTACATCATGAATAAGTATTGAGTAACCTGAATTTAATATAGCGTAAAATAAAAAAATCACTAATGATAAAAAATAATCATGATGAATGTTTATGTTTAAGGCATAAGGACTATAAAATAATAATTTGTGCATAAAAAATCACTTCATGATATAGACAAATCATAACCACACTATAATGAAATACAAAAAATAATCTTGATACATTCACAAACAAATAACAAACAAAATATTTAAACTAAGATATGAAGTCACAATTACACCAAATTATAATACAGAAAATGATTTTGAGAATGACACTCTTAAAACAAAAACACATGATATATAAATAATACATAAGATAAATAAAGATAAATGATTCAAGATAAAACAAAAGAGCACTCAATGACTTAAGACAAATAAGATTTAAACAAAATGACCAAAAGAGAGTAAAAGAATAAGATGTAACCAAGATAACCATGAGTGATTAAGGTAACAATAGTTGGCAACCAATAATGTTTAAGGTAAAAAAACCCCAATTAATGGTTAAATAAGGAAAGAAAATAACAAATTAATGGTTAAGTATATGAAGTAAAATAACCAAATATGTCTAAAGTAAAAGAGGAACAAGACAACAAAATAAAGATGAAAATAACAAATTGTTATGTTATGGAGCTTATTTCCACATTATAATGCATTTCAAATACTCTAAATTAAAATGTACTAGACCTTCCTTTTTTTGGAGTATAGATACATGGTTTATCTATACTTTTATTTGTGTGGTGTCATCACCCATGATTAATGGGGAACTGTTATGGGTTTACTTGGCCCATGGTTTTGGTACCCATTATTTTGTAAAACTACTATGTTGGTTACCTATTGGTGTAATTATATATATATATATATATATATATATATATATATATATATATATATATATATGGACATATAGTAGTCAATAGATTGGAAGAAATGAGTTTGAGAAGGTGAATACAGTGTGTGAATTCAAGTGTGAATTTAGGAGAGTTTGTTGAGCACAGTTTCAAACAATATTTGTGCATTGTAATTGTGAGAAGATTGATTTGAGAGTGGGTTATACTCTTGTTGGCTTGTAATAAAATTTGACCAAGTATTTATTGGTAATGTATCCCACATTAGGCAAACCACATTAAATCTTATCTTCTTGTTGTGAATTATAATTTTTAATCTTTATGTATCTCTATTCATAGCTCTTGTTATTATGATTATATGTAATTGTTACAAATTAATTTTTGATTTATTTCTAACACAAAAAAGTACCCAACTCCTAAAAAATACAACAAAAGACTTGACATCCTAAGTGAGGGTTGATAAATTTGGTATCCAATATCTAGGATAATAATTTAACAAATGATGAAGTAGGAAGAGGAATGCATGAATTGAAAACAAATCCATGCTTGGGGAAATGGATAATGGTGAAGGTGATGGTTGAGCTTACCCTAGATATCTCATGTCTCTAATCACTACCTACATAATCTACCCTAGGCAAAGTCCATGTGGGGATATAAGGATAGATATAGTTCTCCCAATGTAGGAAGTGATGATAAAATGGGTGATTGATGAAGTGTTAAGTGTTGGATGAACAAATGCATGATTGTCCCTCCCAATAAATGTGAGAAAACAAGTTTGGAATTTAGTTAAGGTGGTACATGTGTTTAATGATAAGTTTTTTTCTGTAGCTTTGGATGTTCTGGTTGAAGATGGTGATATATAATATTTTCCTCTGTCATGATTAATGATTTAGGTACACAAATATAAAGATCTATACCTAAGATAAAATGAGATAGGATAAGTGATGAAATAAGTGATAAAGGATAATGTGAAAATACACAATGGATGACTGCAATATGATTCCCCTAAGTAACTAGGGTTAATATATATAATGGATTATACATGGTGTCATAAACCTAGTTTTCATCATGGTACTTTCCCAAAGTTCTAGTAAATTAATTTTCACTTTTGGATTAACTATTTTTTTTGCTTTTTTGGCTTTTGATTTTTTATATTTTTTTTTACATCTAGGATATTCACAACATATATAAAAATTTGGGCATAAAATATCTTAAGGTACATGATATTGATATGTTCATCAATATCCTCTACATATTATATGGCTAAACTATAATATTATGATCCATATTTAACAATAATGATATACAGACCAACCAATTAGGCTCAAAGTTTCCTATTTTCTCCCTTTTAGCATTTTCATTATATTGGTTTTTCTTAAAAATAATATCTCTGATTTCAAACTCCTTGGATTTTATCTACCTATTATAGTAATGGTGGAGGTGATTATGGTATACTTACAAATAGTTTAAGTAAATAAGTCATTTCTCATCTATAAGGTTGATTTCACTAAGGTGTGAAGTAGGATATGATTATCCATCAATGATTTTTTGTTAAGGATATACACAAAGATGGAATCTTGACTTCTATGGGTAGAATAAACTCATTATTATATACAAGGGAATAAGGGGTTGTCCTCATACATGTACAAATATTAGTACAGTATGTCCAAAGGGTGGGATAAAGTTGTGTGTGCCAATCATGACCAAATTCATTGATAACTCATTTAAATATGCATATAATGATTTTATTAGTTAACTCATCTTAGCCATTTCCTTACAGGTAGTATGGAGTGGACCATTTGTTCTTTATGTGATAAGTTTGACAAATAGCTTTGACTTTTATTTTGAATGATTTTCTATTAAATAATAGTGAAAGGGATACCAAAATGGTAGAGAATGTAATTTAGGATGAACTTAGAGATTTTATTTGTAGTAACATATTTAAGGGGCATGGTCTCAACCCAATTGGTAAAGTACTCAGTTACCGTAATAATGTATTTATGACCATCAAAAGAATTAGGATTAATTTTTCCAATGAGGTCTAACCCCCATATGGAGAATGACCAAGGTGTGTAATAGGCTGCAAAGCTTCTGAAGGGATATGTATAAGGTCACCATGTTTTTTACAAGATATACATTTTTTAACATAAGTACTTGAATATGATTCTATTATAGGCTAATAATAACCTACATGCAAAATATTTTTGGATAAGACTATGCCACTAGAATGTGTACCACAGATTCCTTCATGAACATCCCTAATGGCCAAAGTAGATTATTCAAAATTTAAATAGTGTGGATGTGTTCCATCATAGCCTCTTCAATATAATGTATTACCAGGGATTTTTTAGTGAGAGTTACATTGGATAAACTATTTTCATTGGTTTTAGGATAAGTTAGGTGGAATGTTGTTATCATGAAGATAGGCATATATATTAGAATAATAAGGATAAGTGGGACCAACCACCTCACAGACCATTTCAAAATTAGTCATGTCATAAAATGGTATCATCAGGTATTCAATAAGGAACTTATTTTATTTTATATTGAGATCAAGCATTGAACCAATGGTCACCATGGCATTTAATGCCCTAGAGTTGATTCATGGTACTTTTTCAAATTGGATAAACTAAAAAGACAAATTTAAGCTATCATCCATCTAGTTATATGGGATTAATTATCATCATAAGCTTGGAACTCATCAGTTACTTGAATTATGATAATTTTGGAATCACCAAAGATGATGAGATGTTGGATACCCCAATAAATATCCAATTTAAGACCAGCTGTGTGAGATTCATACTCCACAATATTGTTGTTTCAAGGAAAATAAATTTTGAATGATTTAGTAATAAAATACCCATTTGGTATGACTGTAAAAATAATTTCCCCTAATCCATGGTTTGTGAAGGAACCATCAAATAATAATTTCCAAACTAGAGATTCATCAATAAACATTATTGCTTCATCTGGAAATTTTGTAACAAGAGCTGCTTTGTATTTAAGACATGTTTATACTAATGCATCTACTAATAATTCTCCCTTAATTGATTTATGATTAATAAATTCAATATAAAACTCACTAAGAAGCATAACCCACCTATCCATCCTACCTATTAAAGTTGTTCTAGATACAAGATACTTAAGAGGGTCAATTTTTACAATGATTTTAGTTTGATTGTTGAGCACGTAATGTCAGAGTTTTTGTGAATAAAAAAAAACTACAAGACATGCCTTTTAAATTTGAGAATAATTAATTTCATAATATACCAAGGTCCTATTTAAGTAATACAATACCCTTTCTTTCCCACTATTATCATGTTGTACCAACAATGTTCCCAATGCAAACTGAGTAGCTAATATATAACATAATAGTCCTACTAACTACAAGTATCAGTAATATTGGTGTATTATAAAGATATTTTTTAAGGTGAATATATAACACAATTTTCATTATAATTGAAATGAGTGTCTTTATTTAACAAAAATGTAAAATAGTGACAAATATCTACAAGTTGTGATATGAAACCCCCGATTGGTTGGATTTTACCTTAAAGACTTCAAAGTTATTTGAGATTTTTTGGTGGTGGGATATCCATGATAGGTAAAACCTTAGATTTATCAAATTCTATGAAACATTGTAAAATAATGAATCCTAAAAACTTTCCTGATGTCACAATAAACACACACTTATTGGGATTTAATCTCATCTTTTATTCTCTCATTCGTTCAAAGATGCAATGAAATAATTTAGGATGTTCTTCTATAGAATTTGATTTTGAAAGTATGTCATCAACATAGTCCCCCATAATATCATGAATCATATCATGAAATATATCAGGCATTTCCCTTTAGTATGTAGCTCTGACATTTTTTATACCTAAAGGCATCACTTGGTATAAAAAAGGCCCCCCATGGTGTTGTGAATGTTATTTTATGTTGGTCTTATGTAGTGATTTTTATTTGGCTATACCTTGAAAAAATTGGATTAAAGACAAAATTTCATGACTTGAAATATGATCATGTCAATATAGAATAATGGGAAATCATCTTTTGGACATGCTTTATTGATATCATGAAAATCTATACAAACTTTGATTCCTTCTAGATTTTTTGACACAAGTACTATTTTGTATATCTAATCTGAATAGTTGATAAGGTATATGAAACCAAATTATAGTTTATTTTTCAATTCTTCTTTCACTAATATTTATATCATGTATGCATCTTACAAAGTTTTTATTTGATGGATTTGGCATCAAGATATACAATGAGATGTTGCACTACTATTGATGGGTCAAGCCCTAGAATATCCACATATGAACATGAGAATAAATTTTAAAAAAATTGAATAAAAAAGGTGAGTATTTATCTTTCTTCTTAAGTAAGGAAGACTCCAAGTTAAATTATTTTGGGATCTTCCTCTATTCTAATGTTCATAAGAATAACATCCTCAACTAGGAAATTGATTCTCTTTTATAGTTTAGGGGTGGCAAAGGAAGCTTGAATTCTTCTTATAGGTATTATTTATTTGAATTAGATTTTGAATTGATATATTTATATTATTTTCCCCCCAAATTATGCCAAATTATCTAACTAAATTAAAAAAACCCTTCTTATAATCCCCTACTAGAATGTGGTCATGTGTTCTCAAGAATTATTAAATTACCTCATCATTTTTTAAATTATCAAGTGGATACATTGCATGTTGGTCTCAATTTATTAAGGATATATATGTGAGGTTTAGTGTGAAAAATAAATTTTCATGTAAGATATTAGTGAGGGTAAATTATTTGAAATGTCTAAAAATAGAACCTATTTCACTATTAAAAGAATCATCCTCTAACTTACTAGAAGAGTCACTTTGGAAAAGTGTAATATGTACATTGAGTGGACTAAATCATATGCCATTATTGGATTCATTTTAATTTAATGCTATTGGTTTAATGGACCCTTGTTCATGAAGATCGAGGCCTTTACCTTTATAATTCATACTATTACACATAATGAATTTTGTGATAGGATATTTATTATTGTTGAAGCAAGTAACTAATTCATCTGAGTAAAGCTAGGAAGGATTTGAATCTTTGATATGTTCATATTAAAGTAAACCACTTGATATAAATTTTATTCTACTAAATATTTTAACCACTATAATATATTTTTGATGGTGGGGTCTACCATAATTATGTAGAGTTATATGGATTGTGTTTGTATAATTAAAATATTGGATTATGTATTCATGCATGCCTTTGTCAATGATTTTGAAATGAGATAAGGAAGATGAAAATGATTTTAAAGTAGATGGTTGATTAGAAGCTTGTTCAGTAAAAGGTTGATTAGAAACTTGTTTTGTAGATGGTTGATTGGAAGCTTCATTGGTGGAAGGATTTTCTATGGAAATGGAAGTATTTAGTGTGTTGACCCAACCACCAAGAGGGGGTTTTTGAAATAATATTTTAGGATGGACATAATTCTCAAGTAAATTATATTCTTTAACAAGAGTGAAGTTATCATCAGTAACTGTGAGATAATTATATTTTTGATATCAACCTTCTAATAGTTTACAATATTGAAAGGGTTGAGGATCACCTTGAATGGATACTTCCATACCTTCATGTAAAAATTTAAAAAAATGGTACAAGGTAGAGGGTATAACATTCATTGAATGTATCCATGGATGTATAAGAAGTAGGTTATAGGTTAAATAAAGATAAAACACATGTACTAGTGTTACTTTTATAACATACCCCAACATTAAAGGAAGATAAATTGTACCCATAGATTTACATTCATTATTATCATATGCCTTTATTGTTATAATATTAATTTCCAATACTATTGTTGAATATCCTAAGTGTTTTATTACACTTAATATACATAAATTTAATGTTGAAGCATTGTTTATAAATACCCTCTCTATCTTGTGCCTAGAGATAATAACCTCTATGTGCAATGTAAGGTTGTGAATATATCCCAAAGGGGAGACATCTGAATGGTCAAATGTTGCCTATTTTTTAGTGGATAAATTTCCTAGTAATGCTTGAAATATTGAGGGGTTGATGTCTTGGGGGACAATAGTATCTTGAAAGACTTTATAAAAAATGTCTTTATATACAAGTGACATATTGAGAAAGTATAATATGGAAATATTTATGGGTATATTCTAAATATGATCAATAATGTTGTCTTTGAATTCAAAATTAGATGATGATGCACTAGGAATGGTATGCTTTTTTTTTCCATTGTAGTAATAGTGCACTCTTAAGGTTGTAAAGTAATGAAATTAACATTATTGTACATAAAATAAACATTATTAACTATAGATTCAAAAGGATGACTAGCTTTGTTAACATTACTAGCTTCAGGTTGTTCTTGTTTTTGCTTAGCTTTTCTTTATTCATGGTTGGATAATGAATCTTCATATATCCCTAGATTTTAGTCACTTGTATATAAAGACATAGTGCTTAAGATATACAAAATGTCTTTATATACAAAATGTCCTATATGGTTATTTTTAAATATCTATGTCCCCTCAATCAATGAGGTCTTAGATATAGTTATTAAGATGCATACACCAATTAATATAATGTACCTTTATCCTATGGTATTCATAGTATTCGTCTAAGTTACACCAATCAAGTTTAGGAATGTTATCATTAAAATGTTTGGTGTTTATCCAAGTAATCATGTTAGTGTTGGCAAAATTTCAAAAAGAAAATTCATTAAGTATCACCCAATCATGTGAACCTACATATAGGTCTTTTTTGTCATGGTTGTCCACCAGGAATGGTTATGTTATTAATGGGTTGGGTGTAAGTTTGTTGTTGATTTGGTAGGTTTTGAATATGTTTAACATTAGTTACACCATATCCAACAATTCTTTTATTCTTTGTAAATAACTTAAGTTTTTCAATTTGTTTGGAGAAATTATTTTCAAGTTTAAATATCTTGATAACACCTTTATTGATTAATGTTCATTCAACTTGGACCCCCTTTTCAATAATTTCATAAAATGACATTAGGCAAAGAAATAATAAGTGGTGTCCCAAGTTCGAGTTGAGATTTTTCATAAATATATCCACATGTTCAATTTCAGGAAATGACCATGTAAAATGACTTGTCATTGCTCACCATCATTGTAAGAAAGAAGCAAAGTTATCTCCATTGAGTTATTTGGTGTTGTGTAAGTCTAATGTGGTCAAGTATTTTTCAATATTGTAATATAAGTGATAAACAAAATTCTTATAAAGGTCCTCAAAAGTGAAGATTGGTCCTTTAGGAAGGTTTGAAAACCATTCAAGGGCTTGACCCCTTAGACTTCATAGAAATAATTATAATATATAATCATTGTTATAAGCAACGTCCACACATGCATGATAGAAACCTATAAGGCATTCCTTAGGATCTCCTTTACCTTTGTATTTATCAAATTTTTGGAGTTCAAAGTAATTAGGAAAAGGTGTTGTCATGGTACTTAAGTTGTAGGGGTATAAACAAATTTACTCAATTTTAAATTATTTTTGTCTAGAATAAGAACCATCTTGTAAGCCTTAAACTCCATCATTAATGTTTTATAATTATTATATAAATTATGGATATAATTGGTTCATTTGACTTGAGGAATTATAAAAATTGGATGGTTGACCTATGAAGGTATTTGTGTTGGTTTGATTTTGTGGAAATTAGTTAAGTGGTGGGTTGAAGTTATTAGGAGGTTTGTTGAGAAAGTTAATATTTTTTTGATTCTCAAAGGGGTTGGGATTAGTGTTAAAAACAAGGTTTTCTGGATTAGGAATAGTATTGAAGTTTGATGTTTTTAGAATGGGGTTGCTTGTGAAGTAAATGTTTGGGTTTTGTTGATTTGGGCTTTTTCTAAAGTTAAAGTTTGTTGGTGGAGGATTGATGTTAAATTTTATGAGGTTTAGGTTAGTATTATAACTAAATATGGATTGGTTGAACAAGTTGGGGTTATGCTATAGTGGATTCATGTTATAGTTTAAGTTGAATGGGTTATAACTCATGTTTAAGTTAGATTTGGTTTGACTTGGGTGAAATTGGATTTGGTTTGAGTAAAATTGGTTTTGGTTTGGGTTAAGGATAAAACTAGGATTTGTGTTTATGTTTAAATTGTTTGGGTTAAGCTTTGTATTTAGATTGGGGTTATTTGAAATTAGTTGGGTTTATGTTTTGTTTTGGATGTGAACTAGTCATATGGTTAACATGGGTGTCAATATTAAAGGAATGGTTTGGATTAAATTTAAGTTAATTAACATTAGGTGGGGTTAGATTTGGATTGAATGAAACTGATCTAATAAAATTGGAATGAGAAAACTGATTTTGCAAACTACTATTTGGATTAGGATTGTTGAACATACGTGAAGTAACACTGAAACTTGTATTGAATGGTTAGATTGGTGAGATATAATTATGGTTCAAGCTCTAGTTTTGATTTTGATTGGCAATGATTGGTGAGTGTTGGAGACTTATGTTTGGATTGATTTATGAGTTTGAAAAAACATTCAAACTCAGATTGGTTTGATCATGGATTTGTGAACTTGAATGCACATTAAAGTTTAGGGTGATTAGATTTAGATTTGTTAAACTTGAATATATATTCAAGTTTTTATTATTTTGATGTGTGATTATTAAACATGAATGAAGATTCAAGCTTTGGATAGTTAGATGTGTGATTGATGAGTTTGAATGCATATTCAAACTCAAATTGGTTGAATTGATATGCGAAGGCAAATTAGCATTCACACTCACTTTATGATGATTAATATTTAGATTACCAAAATTATTATTTTATTGACAGGATTGGAGATTCATAATCTCTTGGTTATGGTGTGCATGGGTTTTCATAGAAAATTCATGGCTTGCTTCGAAGGATTATTTATAGAGGATAACTTTCCCTTTTCATTGACAAACATGGGGATTGGGATTTGATGATCCTAAGATGGCATTTGTATGATATAAATATCCTATAGATGTAGATTTATCATGAATGGAAGGTGAAGGCTCTTTACTTACAATTAATTATTGCAAGTTTTATACATCAAAATCAAGTGGGAATTTTTCTCCTAAGCCCAAAGATTGAATCAAGAATTAATTTTTATTATACATTATATATTGGTAAAAGGAGGGAGAAGGTAAAATAGCTTTGAGGCTACCCTCATCTTGGTAATCCCTTCCATATTCTTCCTCTTGTTCAGTAATTTTATGTATTTCTACATTATGCTCTTGGGTTTTGTATTGAAAAAGGTCACTGCCAAATGACACAACCCTTGCATTAGGATTATTAAGCATGGACATTTGACTTGTGATATGAGAAATATCTAGGGAAAGAGGACTTGACTCAAATAGGAAAAAATAAATTAATAAAAAGAACTAAAGTGGCTAAATTTTTTGATTGATAACTAATTACGTTTGAGTTTTAACTTTAAGAAAGTTTGATTTTAAGATTTTTAATAGATTTAAGACTCAAAAGAACTTAGTTTTCACTCAAGGATAATTAAATAATGGTAAATCATAATGAAACAAAAAATAAAATCATACTTTAAACAATCACGTAATTACACAAAAAGGTGAAAATCTAGGATTAAGGTTATGAACAACTTTTAGGCCTTTTAATGTCTCTTACTTGTCCATGATCACAGTTATGGTCTAATATTTCAAGGCACTAACCATGGAAGATCTTGACATTCCCTCAGCCCACTGGGTCCATTTTCAAGGGTATGTAGAAGGTAACTTCTTAGTGTTAACCACTAAGTGATGCATCAAATTTGAATAACAAATAAGCTTTCCTAGGCTTAAGGTTTTGGTGATCTTATCTAAAAGGGAGTCCTCCAATGTACCTTTTGGTACATTAAGGCTTGATTCCATGGATGAAATTTATTGAGTAGACACACACTATTAGGTCCTATCCTAACATTCCCAACATAGTCATAGAGGTCTCAACATGTTAAAAATTGACAATATTATATTTTAAGGTAACTATTGAAACCTTGGGTATTAGAGCATGAAAACACATCACAACATGGTGTGCTTAAAATAGACAATCACTTAGCCCATTAAAATAGTTGTATCTCAATTTATATACCCTATTGATTTATAGGGGCTGGCCTATCATGTGGTGGTGAAATCCATGGTTGGTAGAGACCCTATAAAAATAAAAATAAAAAGTTAATTATTATCTTTTATTCTCAAGTATCATCACTAATATGATGCTAAGGGAAGAGCACACACAAAATCCCAACTTGAGTAACACAAAAGTTATGAGATTGTTTTTGATTCTTTAGTATCACCACTAATGTGACACCAAATCAAGAGCATACACACTTTCAATAAACATATAAAATGTTAAAATAGAAATAAAGTAACTCCAAAAAATCAAGTGTGAGCTAATTATTAGAAATTAAATAAGAACATTAGTAAAAAATGGAAATATTTTGGTTTTGCTTTAGCCTTTTGAAAGTATTTGACTGACAGCCTGTAAACAATTTGTTAGAAAGTTTATTTTTAGATTAGAGTCAAGTTAACTTAAAAAAAAGTAAGAAAAAACCATAAAAATAAGAGAAAAACAAACCTCTCTTACAAATTATCAAGTACACAGTCAAATAGAAAAATGAAATTATTATTGGTTACAAATATGAAATAGATTAAATGCAAGAAACCCACATAGAATGAATTCATAGTTATGGAATGATTTCACAACTATACTCAATGAATTCACTATTATAGTCTCTGATTTTGCTATTAGATGGACCAATTTTGCAACTAACCTGAATAATTTCACTATTAAATAGAAAATAAATAAAAGCATAGAAGAAAATTTAATATTTTTAGAATGATTTTGTAGTTTATTCAACTTATTTTGTAGTTAAATGCTCTGAATCATAGTCAAACTCATCGATTTCACAACTACACAAAAATAGAGATTTTCAAAAAATAGAAAACATAGATATGAGCAAAAATGAAGTAGAAATATGATAGAAAGGAGAAAACTATAAAAAAGAATGTAAAAATAAGGTTTATGATGATTTGATAGTTTCTTATTATAATTTCCTAATCCAAGTCCCTGAATTCATAGTTACATAGAAAATACATACAACTAAATGAAAAATGCTAGAAAATGACCTGCAAATATAAACAACACTACAAAAACCAAGATCAAATTTACATAGAAAAAAAAATAGAAAGAATAAATTTAATAATTATTCTAAATTCACCTATGATGAATGTTAGATGAAAAAGATGAAGGAAGGTCCCACTAGGCATGCCAAAATATATTGAAGTAAATCTAGATATGCAAATTAAGTTTATGAAATATACAAAACAATTTAAATCTAATCTAAGCTAACCTAACCTAAGATAGAGATATAATTAAAAAAATAACATAAACTTATACCTTAGTACCAAAAATCTTTTTCATGGCAATGTGAATTTTATTAGCTCTCTTTTAATTGTGGTTGCTCACTTCTCCAATGCAAGGTAAAATGGGAAGTGTTTTGATACAAAGAATGTTCTTTTGATAGATTTAATTCACTTTGGATTCACTTATGAATTCAATATCACTTCATTAGCATAAGTCAAGGTCGATTAAAGTGATGTCTTACATGCCTATTTAGGTATTTTTTGAATAAATATCAAATGGTGGAGGATTATTTGAATATTTCAAATTATCCAAATAATATATGGTGGTTAATGAATACTAATCCATTAATATGGTGACCAATTCAAATGATTGATAAAAATAATAAGATGGTTAGATAATTTACCAAGAATGGGTCAAACTATTTAAAAATTCAAGTGATGACTCAAGGGTAGTTAAGGAATTTGTTGGATTAGTTAGGGTGAGTCAACATGTGAGGGAGATAAAGGTGGAAGATGATGGGTGAGGTGAAAAATCTAGATTTAATAATTAAATTTAGATTAAAAGTCTATACAATTGATTACCTTTGATTTATTCAATTATTTAAATGAGGAGGGAAATGACATGAATTTTAATTCAAATCTGGGAAGAAGAATTAGTAGGTTTTAGGTGCATGTCAACACTAAATATAATTTAGGTGTCTACAATTTGAAAACCCTAAAACAATCTAGAGTAATATATTTGAGACTGGTCATGGACCTAATTCATTTACACATATGTTTTATTGTTGTCTTATTACAAGGTACATGTTGATCATTAACTGTGTCAACTACCACTTATTAGTGCTCAAAATTGCACTGAAGCAATTGAGCCCTTATTAAGCATAGATTCATAATTTGTTTATCCCACTTCCCATTTCAAGTGTTCATCAGAGGTCAAGTGCCCTATTAATTTGGTATTTACTAGCCTTTGGTTTGTTAAAAGCTAAGTTAAATTCATGTCTAAGAGCCTTAAGACCCTTATTCCAATTGAACTAGCTTAGGCCCTTTGATTTAAATTCAAATTGGAAAGAGAAATTTATGTGAGAATGCTTTAAATATGTCATAGACTTAGTTTAAAATTTTATACTAAGGTTTGGTCATGTTTATTAACATGACCAAATCTTAGTCTAAAATTCTTATTTAGTCCTCTTTTATATCCTGTATCATGGTCTAACTAATGCTTGGTCCCTTTTTTATAAACCTAGATCAAAGTCCTATCTTAAATACTCCATTGTATTTATTAATGCAATAAAAAAACTTAAGCCATGACTTTATACTAAGTCTTTTATTTCCCCAAACTTTGACTTAACTATTTTATGTTAATTTAGAGCCAATCACATCTGACTTGATGGATCAAAATCAAATGGTACATGTTGAATCAAGGAAATATGATCCAATGGAGAGTGATCAATGTTGAAAATTCAAAAGGACCTAGGAAAAGCATGGATGTGCCAAGTGTTGAGCCCATGAGGCAAAATTAAAAGTTTGAGCATGTTTTCATTGATTGATGATACGCATCAAAGTGTACAGATCATGATTGATGGTGATAAATAGGTTAAGACTTCAACAAATCCATATGATAAATGAGAAGGTGACAAGTGTCACCATCCTAAGAGTAGTTTAGATATCTAATGACATGAGAGAAACATTGAAATGTTAAAGGTCCCAAGAGCCCCATGAGAGTGACAAGTGTCACCATTTTAGAGGGAAATCCAAAGATATAATGTCACATGATAGATTCAAAATGTCAATATACATATGGAGGGATCCAATCATGACAAGTGGTACCATCTCAGGTGCTCAAGTGATAGACCAATGATTTGTGATCCCTTCCAAGGGTCAATAAGTCAATAAACTTATGAGCAAGTAAGGAGATGACACATGTCATAATCATAGTGAATAGAGGAAATATTGGCCAATGGAATTATACCCCTCAAATCAAGATTTCATGAAGCACATTCATTCCCCCAAATCAAGATCCAATGGTGTGAGATCAATGTGGACTTATCAATAAAACTAAGATGAATGTAGTGATGGCAAGTGTCATGACTGCAAGAAATATTGTAAGATAGCCAATGACATTTAATCATTTTGATCTAGATCAATGGTGCATGAAAATCCATGTAGGGATAATCAGATGGTGCGAAGGGAATGTGGAATTTTTAAAGATCTCAGGCCAAATAAAAAGCCACCATATGGTGAAAGGGTGTTACCCTAGCAGTGACTAACTATGCATAATTTATGAAGTCCATGGATTATCTAAGTGTCATGATATTAGGGGTCTTAATAGAGATGTAATGGCTCACAATAGAAGCTAATGCTAAAGGGACACTGAGAGCCTATGGAACTACCAGGTGGCATGCTCATGTTCATCATGTAGACAAGGATCTGATAGTGATAGTCTTAAGTGGACTTTTTAAAAATCTAGACCCAATGACATGTTGACACATGTTCAAGGGGTAACATTAAAATTTTGAGTTAGTTAATGAAGTGACATGGCATTACCATGTAAGTATACAACTCAAATTAAATATTCCTTTTTAAAATCATATTCATCTTATAGATCATGTGGCCTGTAGGTGAGTCATTGTTAAACAAAGTCAATGACTAGCATTAGGAACTAGGTTTAAAATATCAATGATGCTAATTGAAGGTGGACATTTCAATGGAGATAAAATCTAATGTGTCATGTCATATATCAATACATGGTAATATTTTTCTTAAGAGTTGAAATTGATGGCTCCTATATGGATGAGCAAGAATTCAAAGTAGAGAAGGTTTTTGGGCCATTCCATAACATATTTTAACCATGGATCATTTTCTTCCTCTACCACAGATGGATCATATTAATTCCATCATTTTAAGAGTAGGTTGTTTCATGGCATGCATGAAAGGAAAGGTAGTTGTCCAGGAAGTTTAAATTGTGGAAGTAAGTGGTCAAAGGCATCTCTAGGTAGTTAGACATGAGGATAAAGTTTGTTTGACCTCCAACAAAAGATCACCTTCTAGATCATGTAAAAAGGCATCTCTAGTCATGAAATCAAAAGGTTTATTTCAAATTTTCATCATTATTTATAGAGGCAGTTAGAGCGATAGTTTTTCTTGAAAATGGATAAAGATTTAAGGTGTGACAAGGAATATTTTCCAGCCAAGAGCATCTTAGTGGGAATTTTTAAATTATAGGTTGTAACCCTCACTCCCAAATTCTAAATAGGTAAAAAATGTATAAATAGAGGGATTCTTCTCTAATCAAAAGGTTGGTCATTGTGTTGGTTTTTGTTGGTCTTTACTTCTCTCCAAGTCTAGGTTTTAAAAATTTTGGGATGAATTGCTAAGTAAAAATATTTTTTCTCTTACTAAGGTGGTTACAAGTGTACAACCATTAGAAATACTTGAGAGCATGTTTATGTCTTCCCTATCTAACATGGAGAAATCTCACCATGTTTATCACCATGATAATATTTTGAAAATTTTATGTATGTAGTATCCCTTTTCAAGTTAATGAAAATAATTATGATTCTCTAGTGTTTCCTATTAATGAAGTGTAGTGATGCATTTTGAAAATGTTGTTGATTGGATATCCTATTCTATGTTCATTACTATTTTTCATCTTAGGCTTATATCTAGATTATAAATCCCTTATTGCATTATTTTAGAATATGTTGTTGAATATCTTGTTAGGTCACCCTAGGTTTATGGATTTGATAGGGAAAAGTGTTTGAAAGTTTAGTTTGAGTGTATGTTCTATATCTTTCAAGGATCATTTGGTATGGCTCATTAGCTCACTTATGAGTATTTGATATGTATTTTTAATAGGTGATGTCATGAATGTTTTAAGATCCACTATTGATTGAAAACTACCAACACACCACCACACCCTTCCTCTTTATAATTAAAAAACTATCCTACCCTACAATTGATACAATCATTGTTTCATATCATAAGTTTTATTTTCCTATAAATTCATAATATCTTTCTTATTTAATATGTATTTACATCTTGTGTTTTAAATATTAGCATTTTAATATTTAATTTAGCCTTGATATTGATAATTCATTAGGATGAAGGTTCTAATAACTTTTATATCTACCTTCAATAGCTTGTATGTGACTTACATCATTTGTGCATTTCCTTGTGACAACCCTTCTCAGGTTGAGTGTTCAAGTTTGTTTATGCCCTAGTCACGTTTGTGTTCCCTTATGCCAATAATACCCATAGAGGTTAAATGATAGAATATCTCCATGTGAGAAACCTACCATATAGGTCCTCTCACCTTAGTTAAACTAGAGCCAAAAGTAGTAGGGAGCTAACCATACCCTTTCTAGGTTACTCTCAATCATTTTCTCCATGGGGTTCATTCTGGATGCCAAACCTTCCTCTGGCTACAATGACATATCATTATGTTTTTCATATTTATTTTCAATTTCATTTTGAATGTGTAAGGTTGAGAGTGAGAGGTGTATAACTAAGAACCAACACACTTTTGACCCTATTGTTAGGGATTAAATTAAACTCCTAGTCACTTAGTTCCTTAGGACTCTAGAAGAGATATGTACGTATTTCATGTTGTGAAGTTATTTTATAATTTGTGTTATAGTGGGACTATTTTGGCCATCAACACCACTTCACTCCACTGGGGACATGCCATGAATTGAGATATTTTACAATTTGATTTCTATTAAGTTTATTTTAAAGAGTTGTTAAAATTACACGTTGAAAGGTGATTTCTCCCCTTTTGAACATATTCTAAAAATTTCAGTGTCTTTGCCTTCTATCTTACCATTAAATTTAGAAATTATGTTTTTATTATGTATCAAAATTGATATGTTAACTATTATATTATAGAATATTCATTTTAGTTGTGACTCTAACTTTATTTTCTAGTTTAAGGAAGATTAGTGCCTATTTTGAATATCTTTGTTAACCTTTAGCTTTGAGTATTTCCTTGTTTATAAAGTTGGAAGGATTGAGATCATCCTTCAAAGGTGACTCATCCAAATAAATTACCCCACCCCTAATTTTTCATCAAAGATGAAGGAGACAAGTTTGGAGGCCCATTGAAGATCATAATACAGCTACAAAATATTGTTTGGACTATCAAAATTTTGATAATCTTGAACATTTTATTGAGATCCCCATTATTGAGGACTATCATAGCTCTATTAGTAAATCTAAAACTTATAGTCTAATTTATTATCCAACTCCTTCTTAACCAATTGAATCCCCTCCCAAGTGTGAGCCATAAAGTTCACCTCATTCACCCCCTCACATCACTTTACCATTAGTTATTGAACCTCCCATTAAGCCAATTATGAGGTATAGGGACCAAGATGAGAATTAACATACTACATTCCCAGATTCAAACCTATCAATTTTGAAGACATGAAAGGTTATACAAATGAAGTCCTAGATGAAGTAAGGAACCGCCTTCCAAAGTTCCAAGGGAACAATGCATTGAGTGGTGATCAACACTTGAAGGCTTTTCACAATATCATTGAAGATTACGAGGTTGAGCATGAGGATATGTGCATTAAGTTATATGTGCATATGCTGAAAGAAGATGATCATGAGTGGTTTGACTCTCTTCCTTGTAGGTGTATTGATTCATGGGAAGAGATGAAGAATGTGTTCAAAATTCAATATAATGATAAAAATGATTCAAATTTCCTTTTGGATGAATTTGAAAACATCAATAATAACCCCAATGAGTGTATTTAGGACTTCAATACACAATTCAACAAAACTATGATGTGGATTCTTGGAAACATCAGGTCTAGTGATATAATGTGTTTGATAAAGTATTATGATGCCTTTGATAAGAAGGATACATATTACTTGTAGGACAAGGCTCCCATAAACCTATGGTTGGCATTTAATATGGTCATCCAAATTGAGAAAAAAATAAATGTTGTGTGAAATCCCATGAACAAGTGGGCTGATGTAAATTTGGTCAATCTAGAAAAGATACAATCCACAAAGATAGCCAACCTTGAGGAGACTATTAAAAATTTGGCCTCTGCTATCAAAGAAATGTCATACAAGTTAGCTAGAAATGAGAATGGGATCCCTAATGTGTCTACCAATAAAGAGAGGGATACAAATATGAATCAAGAACAAGTAAGGCCTACTTTCCACATTCAAGATAATGATAGAGGGAAAAGGCATGCACAAGATGAAAAAATAGCAAGAAATCAGAACAAAGGGGTTGGGAAAGACATGTCTGATCTGCTAAATTCCAATGTGAATGTGGTAGGTTGTGAAATTGATATTTATTAGTGTGACAAGTTCTTCTTTACATATCTTCCATGTGATACAACTGAACCAATTAATGAAGATGTAGATTAACTTGAGTCTATGTCATCTGATGATGAGATTATGATGTTCAAATGTTAGATTCCCTAAATCAAGATGTTTTCCTCCATGGAATTATTGAGTGCTACCATTGTTGATCAGCTTTTGAGTGAAATATAAAAGATATGCATCCCAACACGTGAATTTACTTGAGATTTTAATATAGAACAAGCATATAAATTGCCCATTCATGATTTTGATTTTTTTAAGATCAATGATGATTAAGAAGTATGATGGGGGAATTCCATCAGTTGAGGATAGGCATATATTAATTAATATAGTAGTTACCCAAGAAAAATAATACTACTTGAGAAGTAGGCAACCATATGTTTTGCCTCAAGTCACTACCCCTACAAATCAAAGGGCAAGGGATCCAAGTAAGGAAGCTAAGAAAACTATGATAGTTCCTAATACTTCCAAAAATATACCAATTTCCCAAGTTTCTAAGCCTCGAGGTGCTCCTACTAAAAATAAATTACATTTATTATCTAGTATTCCTAAGGGTGTAAATGATGTTAAACAAAATCCACCTTTGAAGGTTGATACTAAGCATGAAAATCCACCCTAGCCTACTCAACTTCAGACTTTAAGTTATTGCATTCTAGTTGAAGGTGTTGTTGCCCTTCCACAAAATACTCCTCTTCCTTAGTATATTATATTTGATATGGATTAAGTGTTAAGCTAACTAAAAATCACTATGCCACTTATAGAATTATTAAGAATACCTTATCATAGGAAGAGGGCATTTGAATAAATGGAATTTGGTGAAAATTTAGCTGCAAATGAAATTGATTTCCCCAAACACCCCTAGAATGTGATGAAGAATATGAATACGTTGTTGAACCATCTCCAAAAGTTTATTTTGGGATTGCCTTGGTAGAAAGTTAGTTAAATATGGACCCATTTTATACAACTCTCTTGACCAATGGTTTGATTATTCACAACTATATGCTTAATTATGGTGCTTCTTGTAATGTGATGCCCTTAGGTGTCCTAAATGAGCTCAAGGTGAATATTACATCAAGATTTGGCAATTGTTATGCCATGGACTCATAAGAAGTTCTAGTTATTGGATAAGTCAAGGTGTTGGTAGTTTATCTAGGTAAGTATTTGACTATGGATGTGGTAGTTGTAGACTACTCACTTAAGTGGGGGATGTTACTATCATGAAAATGGGTTGGTAACATGGGTAGAAGTGTAAAGATGAACTTGTCTTATGCCACCATTTCATTGGAGGGTAATATGGTCAAAATTTATAGAGAACTAAATATGTTGCATGTCATTGAAGATCTGAAGCATGCTCTAAATGAATTACTATACATAGATGTTGGTTTGGGGTAGATTTATGGGGAATATTGACATTTTTGAAAAGCCTATTACTTTTAATGTTAGACCTGATAGTGAAGGAGCAGGTTGGAAGATGTGTTTTGATGGAGCTTTCTCCAATCTTGGAAATGGAGTAAGGGTTGTATTTTATGCTCCCAATGGTAAGTGCTTCAATTTTTCTTTTAAGTTATCCTTTGAGTTCACTAATAATACTTCTGAGTATGAGGCACTCTTGCTTGGTGTATGAATTTATCAAAAACTTGGAATTAAAGGTTTAATCGTCAAGGGTGATTTTGAGCTAGTGGTAAAGCAAGTTCATAATGCTTATGCCATAAAAAATAAAAGGTTGAAACAATATCATAATGTTGTTTGGGATTTACTTGAATTTTTTGATGTATTTAATATTTTTTATCATGATATAGTTTCAACCAAGAAGTTGACATACTTTTAGGGTTAGGTGCTCAATTTGATGTTGAAAATATGAGCCCTCATTATTAGTATCAAGTGGAGGTGCTTGTAAGGCCATCAATTATATATAATTTTCATCAGTGGCAGGTGTTTGATGATGATGAACAAATTAAGATGTTTCTAAATTTTGAAGCTAATTTCCATGATCAACTCATAGACTTGGAATCTATGGTTCAAGTTTGTGATGGAAAAGAAACCCTTTTTGGGAAGAACATTATCCAGTTAAAGACAAACACACTCCCTAGAGGTTTGGTAAGTTTATAAGTCTCTTGAAGTGGGTAAAATAAAAACTCAAGACTCATTTATTTAAAGGGATGTGACACAGTGTGATTTGGGTTCTCATGAGAATCCAAGAAAGGTTTGGCTAGCTACTCACTTAAGTGTAGCTATGAAGCAAGTTTACATGCAGTTGCTAAAAAATTACCAAGATTGTTTAGCATGGTCTTATTCTAAGTTGATATCATATGTACCTATTCCAATAAGTCATCCTATTACCACCTAATAGTAAGCCTTTCAAGCAGAAATGGAGACCTATTAACCCCATCTTAGCCATTAAGATGCTGGATGAGTTAAAGAAGATAAGGGATGGTGGTATTATTCAGTCCATTAGGTATTCATCATGTGATGCAAATTTAGTCCTTGTGAGAAATAAAAATGGTGACATATACTTGTGTGTGGATTTTTTTAATTTAAATAAATATTCTTTAAAAAATTATTATCCCCTACCCAATATGGAAAACCTATTGTAAATTGTTACATGATTAAAGAGTTATCCACATTAGATAGTTTCTCAAGATATAACTAGGTTGTGGTGAAGGAATATGAGAGACCCAAGATCACATTTACCCTGCCTTGGGACATGTATGTATATATGAGGATGCCTTTTGGATTAATAAAATATACTGCAACATTTTAATGGGATATGGATGTTACCTTTTCAAAGATGATTAATAATTTTATAGTTGTGTATAAGGATGATATCACTGTGTACTCTAAGACTAGAGAAGAACATGTGGAACATCTAGAGAAAGTGTTGATTAGAAGCAGGGAGTTTGGTATTTCATTTAATACTAATAAATTTCACTTTAGAATATAAAATTCCAAGTTGTTGGGATATATAGTGTCCAAGGATGGTGTCATGATTGACCCTAAAAGGGTGGAACCCATTCATAAAGTGCAAATCCTCTAGTCCAAGAAGGGAGCTTAGTCCTTGTTTAGACAAATTAACTTTGTAAGGAGGTTTGTGTCTAATTTTATAGAGATTACTTTGCCTATTAATTCTATGTTGAAGAATTAATAGACCATCAAGTGGGAGGAGAAGGTCATGCAATTTTTCAATGACATCAAAAGAGCTCTAAATTCTACCCCTATTTTGGATAACCCTGATTACACTAAGTTATTTTAGATATTCTCTTTTGCATCATGCAATACTATTTATATTGTTCTTTTACAAAAGAATGAAGATTGTCATGAGTAACTAATAACTTTATTTATAAAATATATTCAAGGTTTTCAATTGAATTACACCATCATTTAAAAGTAAAATTTTGTTGTCTTTAAGGATTTTAAAGCTTTCAAACATTATGTTCTGAGTTCAAGGGTTGTTGCTTATGTCCCACATACCTTGGTGAAGGACATCTTGACTAAGACTAAAGTATCTAGTAAGAGATGTAGGTGGGTTAACAAGTTACAAGAGTAAGACATGGATATTCAAACCACCAAAATAGTATGAGTAATGGGTCTATCCAAGCTCATGACTAGGACTAATTTTTAAGCGATTGAGGTAAACACTATTGGTTTTAATGTTGATGATTCCTTGAGTTAATTTCACATTCTCCATAGTATAAGGATGTTGTCTGTTACTTGAAAAAATTGAATCATCCCCCTTAATTGGACAATAATCAAATGAGGACTCTTAATATTGTTTCTCAAAAATACCTCTTGACTAGAAATGGATTTGTATGGAATAATTTGGATGGGGTTCTCTTGAGATGCATACTAGAAGAGCAAACTACTGACCTAATTGAATACTTCCATAATGGAATATGTGGTGGTTATTTTGAACCTAAATTTATAGCTCATAAAATTCTAAGATATATTTATTGGTGTCCATCATTATTTAATGTTACTCAAAAAGTTAGAAAGTGTGAGAAGTGTCAATGCTTTGCAGAGAGGATGAAAGCTTTAGGTTCTCTTCCCTTACAGCCTGTGATGATTGAAGGCCCATTCAGATAATGGATAATGGATTTCATTAGATAATTTTTTTATTTTTAAAGCATTTGACATAGGTGGATACTAGTTATAATTGATTACTTCACTAAATGGGTTGAAGCAGTCCCTATATTTAAGGCTACATACAAGGTGGTTATGGATTTTTTATTAAATCAAATTATTTGTAGATTTGGTGTGCTTGTTAAAGTTATTGATGATAATTCCATGAGTTTCAAAGATAAAACTTTAGTATCATGTTGTAAAGAGTATGGGATTGAATTGAACTATAATTCCAATTATAACCCTTAGGGAAATGGGCAAGCAAAATTCAATAACAAGAACTTTTTCAAAATCATTAGATGAATATTGGAATAAAATAAGAAGTGGGGTGTAAAATTGAAGTTTGACTTATGGAATAACATGATTACACCCAAGAGAGCTACAGGCAGAAGCCTTTTTGAGCTTTTTTATGGAGATCAAGAAGTTTTGCCTATGAATTTGCAATTACCAGCCTATCAACTCTTGTAGTAACTAAAATATGATGATAAAATCAATCACTATGAAATAAAAATGATATAGTAATCATTATAATCATAATTTGATGAAATTCAAAGACAAGATCATGAAAGACACCTCAAGTTCAAGGAAAAGGTGAAGAAGATATTTGATAAGAAGGCCACTCCAAGAACCTTCCAAGTAGGTGATCCGGTTCTACTTTGGGATGATAGGCATGAGGAGAAGGGCAAGCATGGAAAATTTGATGCCTTATAGATGGGTCCCTATTCTATTGACTTTTAGATTGGGGATCACACTTTTTTTATTAAGAGACCTAGATGGTGAAATACTAGAGCTACCAATCAATGATAGATATCTAAAACACTTCCTTGATTGAGTTTGTAACTATGTATATAATTGTATAACGTATAGCTTTATTATTTTATTGATTTGTTGCCCCTATATTTTGGGCCTAATTTGTATAGTTTGATTTCATGTTTTTATTGTGCATTCATTTTTAAGTCTTCCTAATATGATTTTGTTAGTCTTCCTTGTTTTGTTGGTCCTTCATGGGTCTTTATTGAGTAAATTGGTAAGTGTTGACTCTATGACCTAATGGATTGGAACCTAGTCTTATTATTTTGGGTTATTTACACACTTGTGGGGGGTGTACATCCCCAAGAAAAAGATAGAGTTAGTGCCCAAAATTGCACTAAAGTAATTGAGCCCTTGTTAAGCATAGATGCCTAATTTATTTAGCCCACTTCTCATTTCAATTGTTCATTAGAGGTCAAGTGTCTTATTAATTTGGTCTTTACTAGCCTTTGGTCTATCAAATGCCAAGCTAAATTCATGTCTGAGAGCCTTAATACCCTTGTTCTAATTTCCATAGCTTAGGCCCTTTGATTTAAATTCAAATTGGAGGGATCAATTTATGCGAGAACACTTTAAATATACCGTGGAATTAGTTTAAATGTTTATACTAAGGTTTGATCATGTTTATTAACACGACCAAACCTTAGTCTAAAATTCTTATTTATTCCCCTTTTATATCCTGTATCATGGTCTAACTAATGCCTAGTCCCTTTTTTACAAAGCTAGATCAAAGTCCTATCCTAAATACTTCATAATATTTATTAATGCAATAAAAAAACTAGGCCAATACTTTATACTAAGTCTTTTATTTCCCCAAACTTTGAGTTAACTATTTTTTATGTTAATGTGGAGCCAATCATGTCTAACCTGATGGATCAAAATCAAATGGTTAATGTTAAATCAAGTAAAGATGATCTAATATAGCATGATCAAAGCTAAAAATTTAAAGGGACATAGGACAAGTGTATATGTTTAAGTGTCGAGCTCACGGGGCACGATTAAAAGTTTGAGCATGTTCCTGTCAATCGATAGTACATGGAAAAGTGTATAGATCATAATCAATACTGAGAAATAGGTCAAAAATTCAATGAATCCATAAGAATATTGATAAGGTGACAAGAGTTAGCATATCAATAAAATTTTATATATGTAATGGTTCATGAGTAGTGTTGAAATGTCAAAGGTCCCAAGAGCCTTACAAGAGTGACAAGTGTCACCATCTCAATAGACAATCCAAAGATCCAACAATACATGATAGAGTCAATATTTATAGAGACCTATTAAATGATATAGGAATAAAGTGGCACCGTCTTAGGTGTATGGGTATCAGATCAATGGTTTGTAATCCCTTCTATGGGTCAATAAGTCAACAAGCCTATGAGCAAGCATAAAGATGATGCATGTCATAACTATAGTGATTGGAACAAATATCATCCAATGGAATTACACCTCTTAGATCATGATCTAATAAATTACATTCACTTACCCAAAGTAAGATATGATGGTTCAAGATTGATGTGGACTTATCAATAAAATTGTGATGAACATGGTGGTGACAAGTGTCATGACTGCAATAAATATTGCAATATATCCAATGGCACTCAATCCTTTAGATCTAGATCAATGGTTTATGATGATACATGTAGGTATAATCAAATATTTTAAAGTGAAGGTGTAATTTTCAAAGAGCTTAGGCCAAATGGGAAGTTTCCACATGATAAAAAGGTGTTATCCTAATAATGACTGATTATGTAGAATGTAGAAAGCATATAGATTATCTAAGTGGCATGATCTTAAGGGTATTAATAAAGATATAATGGCTTGTAATAAAATATAATGTTGAAGGGATGATGATATCCTATGGAGCTACCAAGTGGCATGCTCACATTCATCATACAGACAAGGATCTGGTAGTATTAGTCTTAGGTAGACTATTCAAAGATCTAAACTTGATGACATATTGACATGTGTCCAAGGGGAAATGATCACATTTTGAGTTAATGAAAAAAGTTACATGGTAGTGCGACATAGGTAGATAACTCAAATTTAATATTCCTTTTTAAAGGCATATACAACTTATAGAGCATGTGTCCTATAGGTGAGTCATAATTAAATAAAGTCAATAGCAAGTGTTTGATCTTGGGTTTAAAGGATAAATAGAACTCATTTGATCTAAGAAAATGAGATCAATGGTGTTAGTTGAAGGTGGAGATTTTAGTGGATCTCAAATCTAGTGTGGCATGCCAAATGTCAACATGTATAAATATTTGTCTTAAGAGTTGAAACTAATGGATCTTACATGGATGGGCAAGAATTCAAAGGGCAAAAGGTCTATGGGCCATTCCAAAGCATATTTTAACCATGGATCATTTTTTACCTCTACCATAGATGGAACATCTCAATGGCATCATTGCAAGATTAGGTTGTTTTATGGTGTGCATGAGAGGAAAGGTAGTTGTCCAAGAAGTTCCATTTGTGCAAGCAAGTGGTCAAGGGCATCTCCAGGTAGTTATACATGAGGACAAAGTTTGTTCAACCTCCACCACAAAAGCTCACCTTTCAAATAATGTAAAATGGCATCTCTAGTCATGAAATCAAAGGTTTTTTGTAAATATTCATCATTATATATAGAGGTAGTTAGAGCAATGATTTTTCTTGTAAATAAATGAAGATATCAGATATGACAAGGAATATTTTCCAAATAGGAGGATCTTGGTAGGACTTTGGAAATTGCATGTTGAAACCCTCACTCTTTAATTTTAAATGGGTAAAAAATGTATAAATAGATAGTTACTCCTCTATTCAAAAGGTTGGTCATTATTTTGGTTGTGGTTGGTCTTTGCTTCTCTTCAAGTCTAGGTTCTATAATTTTTGGGATCAATTGCTGAGTGAATGTATTTTCTCTCTTGCTAAGGTGGTTACAAGTGTACAACCATTAGAAATATCTAAGAGAATGTTTATGTCTCCCTTGTCTAACATGGACAAATATCACCATGCTTATCCCCATGGCAGTATTTTGAAAAACTAATGTATGTAGTATCTATTTTCAAGTTAATGAAAATGAATATGATTATCTATTATTTATTGTTGATGAAGTGTAATGATGTGTTTTGAAATTTTTTTTATTGGATATCTTGTTCTATGCTCATTATCAGTTGTCATCTTGGGCTTAGGTCTAGATTATAAATCCCCTTTTGCATTATTTTAGAATTTGTTGTTGAATAACTTGTTAAGGTACCCTAGGTTCATAGATTTGATAGGGAAAAGTGTTTCAAGGTTTGGTTTCAATGTATATTTTATATATTTCAAGGATAATTTGGTATGTCTCATTACATCACTTATGAGTATTTTCTATATCTTTGTAATAAGTGATGTCATGAATGTTGTAAGATCCCATACTGATTGAAAACTATGAACACACCATAAATCCCTTCCTCTTTATAATTAACAAACTATCCTACCATGTCCTACCCTGTAAAAGATACAATCCTTGTTGCATATCATAAGTGTTATTTACCTACAAATTTTTAAGATCTTGATTATCTAACATCTATTTGCATCTTGTGTTTTAAAGTTTAGCATTGTAATATTTCATTCCACCTTGAAATTGATAATTATTTATGATGAAGATTGTAAACACTTTTGTAGACTAGGAATTTGATTCAAGAGAGGATGATTAGTATCATGTTAGTTCCAAAATGAAATCAAAATGAAAGAAACACACTAACTATCATATATCTCTAGGCCTAGTCACTAGGGGGAGTTTAGTGAGGAAAAAGCATTTGAAAAAACAAGTAGAAATGGAAACAAATAAGAAATATGAACACAAAACACAAATTTATTACCAAATATTTGACTTATCCAAAAGGATCCTTCGTTGGCTTGCTCAACTTGTGCTTCAAGAGATCTTCATCAATGGAGTGTGGTTCCCTTCATCTCCTCTTGACACCTTTGGTTTGTGATGGCTTTGGCTCAATATTTAGGCATAATAAAATTACATCAATATGTGGTTTTAAACTATACGGACATGATAAATTTGTCTTGAAAGAGCTTAAATTCAATAGGTAAGGCCTCTTATTTATAGATTTTTGAGAATGATCAGAATGAACAAGAACTGTCCATCTCAAGATGACGATGTGTGGCTAAGAATCTATTCAATTTTTAAGGTAAAATAAATAAATGTATTCATAAATATTTGGGATAGAGATAAATTAAAGAGGCATAGAAGGTCTTAATGAGGCATGGGAGGGCTTGATTAGATATTTTATACATTTATGGCCTAAGGATGTCTTTCTAAAAAATGATGTCATTTGATGATATAAATATTTAATATCAATTTATAAATATAAATATTAAAAAATATCCATGGAATTCTTAATTATGCTCATGATTAAAATTAATTAGATTAAAACATGATTAGTCAACCTTAGTGCAAATCTTGGTAATTGGTGCATAAATTAATCAATTTGATTAAAATGTTGTAATATTAGCTCAAATTTTGACTGGATTAGAATTAAGATGTGATGTTATATGCATTGGATGCATTATCCCATTTAATATGTTGTCAACATAAAATAACAAAGGCACATGTCTTGTGCAAGAAATTTGATAGAAAAGAGCAATCTAGAGCACTTAGGTGCAAAAATTTCATTTTGACTCAAAATGATCTGATCAAAGTTAGGATTCTCATAAGTTTCATTACCCCATTTAATTATACTTTGGCCAAAATCGACACTTGAATATGATATTTTAAAATATTTTAACACATTTTAGTATTTTTAGGCTAAATTTTTCATTTTGATAGAAACTGGTTAGAAGCTTGGCTGAAAGTCATTGGTGACCACTTCTAGGTGTCTATAATTTTCCCTTGTTTAGGAAGGAATTTCAAGCTATAAGCACAATAATGTCTTCTTAAAGAATGAAAAGGTCTTGCATGCCTACAACTTTAATGAAAATGGATGAACTATATGATTTCCCCTCAGGGGAATGGTTGGCATAAGTAGGTCGACAAATGGTCCCTCAAAATAAAGAATCAAAATGAGGGAAAAAAACATATGAAAATTATGGGGTGAGAATACAATGATATGAAAAAGTAGTCAAAATCATTGAGAATGTTGTAGACACCTAAATCTGGCCACCAATCACCTCTAACCAAGCTTTTGACCAATTTCCACCTAAAGTGCACAATTTGGCCCAAAAACACTAAAATACATTAAATGAGTTGAAATTGATATATTCAAGTGACAATTTTGGTTAGGGTATCCCTAAATGGGTCAATGTAATTTATGGGGTAGGTAACTTTGATCAAATCATTTGGAGTCAAAATGTTAATTTTACACCTAAGTGCTCTAGATTGCTCTTTTTTATCAAATTTATTGTACATGACATGTGCCTTTGTTATTTGGCTGTAGAAACATCCTAAATGAGATAACAGATCCAATACATCTAAAATCACCTTCTAATTCCAATCCAATCAAATTTTAGACCAATAACAAGGCATTCTAATTAATTTGTGCACAAAGTGATTAATCATGCTTAGAGATAATAAATCCAAATCAAGGCCTAATTAATAATTCCATGGAAACTTGTTAAATATTTATTTTTATAAATTAATATTGAATAATTGCATCATCATGTGACATCATCATATGGGGTGGCATCCATAGGCCATAAATGCATAAAATATCAGGATTATGGGTCTCATATGCCTCATCAAGACCCTCCATGCCTCATTAAGACCATACATGCCTATTCAATACCCCTCTATCCCAACTATTAATGGGGATATTTTTATAATGAATTTCATATTTGGATTTATTCATGGCCACACATCTCAATCTTGAGATGGATGATTATGGTTGATCCTCAAACCATTCCAATAATCTATAAATAAGAGGCCTTGCCTATTGAATTTTAAGCTCTTTTATTCCAAAATCATAATTCCTAAATGCATTTAAAAATCATTTCATATTATTATTACAATTCCAAATTGTTGAGCCAAGCCAAAGCCAAAGGTGCCAAGAGGAGATGAAGGTAGCCACACTCCATTGAAGATCTCTTGAAGCACAAGCCAAGCAAGCCAAAGAAAGAGATTTTTGGATTAATCAAGGATTTTATAATAATGTGTGTTTTTTTTATATATTTCTTATTTCCTTCCATTTTTAGTTGTGTTCTCAAATGGCTTTCCCCCACTAAGCTCTCCCTAGTAACTAGGCCTAGAGATGTATGCTAGTTAGTGTGTTAGTTTTTCAATTTGATTTCATTTTATCAGTAAAAATATAATAACACCTCTCTTGAATCAAATTATTAGTTCAAATAATGGCATTTCCAGTGGCATGATATTCATGAGAGCACAATCCACAAACTTTTTTGTGTTTCATAATTTTGATTCTTTTTTTTTGTTGTTTTTGCTTTGAGTAAAAATGGCCAATAATAAGTCATTAATTTTTTTTTTACATAATATTTTTGTCTAAATTTTTATATTAATATATAAATATTTAATTGGTATTATATAAAAATTTTACAAAAAAATTCTTTATATTTTATAATTTATAGTTATTTTAGTAACTGTCACTTTTTATTTTATATTTTTATGGTAAAAACGGTTATAATAAAGTTGGTAAATTTTTTTATTGACATTTTGGACCTCAATTTTTTTAAATATGTTAATCATGGAGTAATTTACAACATATCAAAATTTGATTGTAAAATTATATATATTTTAAAATTTATGTAAAAAATACTGACTGTAGATTTTTATGTTTTATGTGTAGGCTTTTATATGTTATGTGTTATGTTTCATTTTTAGACTTCTAATTTGATATTTGTAGGTATTCATATATTTAATATTATTTTATTTATATTTGTGCAAAAAATTTCTAATATAACGCATTTGATTTCTTGAAATTTTGCCTTCAGGTTGACAAATTTTGCCCTTCAAGGTTATCTCATTTGATAAATGTGCTTCAAGGCTAAACAAAGTGTTAACATTTTAATTGCATAATATAAAAATAATAACTATGAGAAGGTGATTTATAGTTTCTTTCACACTTCATTTTAGTGTTTTAAAATGAATTAAGAATTTTACTTTTGGGCTTAATAAAAAAAATAGATGCTTAAGTGAATGCTTTGATAATTATGTTTTCAAAGTTACAACTTAAGACCAAGGGGTCAAAAGAACACCACCACATATTTCATTTGGGTTCTAAAATTGAACACACTTATCAATTATTTTTTTCAATAGTTATTTAATTAAAACTTTTTTAGCAAAGATAAGTTTTGTGCATGTATGGTCTTCCATTTGTTCCCTTTAGGAAACCCTTGGAATCAAAAGCACCATCCTTATTTCAAAAAGCCTAGTCCAAGGCTTAGAAATAATGTCATCTAAAGAACTCTCCAAAAGCTTATCAAATTTGGGTGACCTTGAAAATGACCCTAAAGTCTTTCTATTAGTCTTTTATTTCATGTAAACTTAGGTTGTGTGGGGGACTTCATTACCTCACATGAGTTTTTTAGGGAAGCTTTGACCTAAGGTTTCTTATCCCAACATTGACTTCATCCATTCTTTCTGAGTTGCACATGAGGCATATCTGCATTTGGAAATCACACTACACTGAGCAAAAAATAGGATATAGTGGTTGTAAAAAAGACAAAACCTTTTTATAATAATCCAAGTACCACAGACACCCAATTTGTGTGTTTTTTCTTTGCATCATTTGACATGAAATTCATTATGCAAATTTTTCCCTAGAAATGTTTGAAAGCTTGATAGTTTAGTCAACCCAACATTACCATACCCTTGTTAGGATTTGGATGATTATACTTAGTATATTTTGGTCATTTTTTCTTGGTATTTTTTGAGACTAAAACTTTTTTGTTTGTTCATAAGCCATGCCAAAATCAATTTGTTTCTACATCACTCTTTTGTCTAAAGAGGCATTATGCTAGCCATTTTTTCCACACTTGTGGCTTAAGATTTTTTCTAAACTTGTTTGTGTGTGTGTCATTTGAGTTTTAGAGGGTATTTTTATGCTACCAAAATCATATCAAACCATTTTTCCTTTTAAGTATTTGAAACATAACATAGATCACATCATTCAAGAATGTTTACATCATTAGGCTGCTCAATTTTTTTAAAGACTAGTTTATATTGTATCAAAAAATATTTTGTTTCAAATGATGTCATGTATACCATTTGGACCTTTGCCTTGTGTTGTTATTCTATCCAATCTTGTCTATCTTTTTTGGTCAAATCCTAGCTTTCAATGTTGAGTTTTCAATTAACTTTGTCAAGTTTGGATTTAAACATTGATTGATTTCTATTTAGGCCTCAATTCATGGAGTTGATACATAGATATTTCTCTTTTGGGTTGCATAACTTCAGTTAATTGATTACCTAAATTTGAAAACTATTGATGGTTTGTTTTTTCAAAACCTATTTTCATCATCGTTTGTGCCTTTATTTGGGAGAATAATACCTTTCTTCAAAAACCTTTTACCTCATGCCTTATGCCAACTAATCATTTTTATGTTTGATTTCATGTGTTGGGTTTATGTCAAAATTGTTTCCAAACTTATTAGATTAAATAAAATCACATAATACCTTTATTTCAAGTCTATATTTTGATGCCATTTGGCCAAAATTCCTAGCACATGCCTTGTTTGAGCCTAGATTTTGACTCCACATTTGGACAAAATACCTAACGACTCTTTTCCCCTTTCCTAGTTTAGACCTTGTTTGAAACACTTTGACCTATATGTTTAACATTCCATTTTTTATTCAGACACTTGACCTTTTATGTGTATGATATTTGACATTAGACATTTTATTTTAGACTATTTTATGCCAATTCTTATCATAAATCATTTTGGAGATACAAATCCACTTTTAGGCCATATTGGAGATATAGCTCCACCCCTTTGACCAAGTTTGAACCATTTGTCATTTGGATAGTTTTTTAGAGTTTGTATAACTCTAAGCTTTTTTATTTTGAAGGTTTCATCATTTACATGGACATGTCTAGCTACACTTATGGTGGAGTCACATACAATCCAACTTATGATATAATGGCCACACAAAATCCCATTAGGAACCCTTATAGAGAAAGATTTTCTAAGGAGTTTTATTATTCTCCCTACAATATTCCATATGGGGAACATAGTCAAAATCCATAAAATACAAATTGAGACCTTGATTGGAATAAAGAGGCTTATGAGGAGGAATTTGAAGACCCAACTATAAATAATGTTTTTTTAGAATATGGATCCATACCCTCTTTACAATAATTAGTACATGGAACATAGTTAAGAACTAGCTTATGAGCCAACTCATGACTGGGATGATATGGTTTATGAGGAAGACTTGGATGCTTTAGTTTATGTAAGAAATAAAGTTTAATGGCATCCTTTTTTTATATAATAATTAAATACCCCTAACCCTCCTTTGGATTATATAAGCTATCAAGGTCCTATAATATCTAAGGAATACCATTACCATTCCTAGACCTAGTCCTTTGGCTTGTGCAAGCAACCAGGCTTCACAACACCATTTCATCATTCCAGGACCTAGTCCTTTGACTTGTGCAAGAAATCAATCTCCAAACCACCCTATTATTACCATCTCATAACTTTTTCCTTTGGTTCATGTAAGCAATCATACTCCCTAATGCCCTACCATTATCTAACTGTAGGCCATTCCTCCTCCATTACCAATCCCATCCAAACCTCAACTAATCCAATCATTTGAAGACCAATCTATGTTCAAAATTAGTATCTTATAACTTATTAGAAACTAAGGCCAAGAGAACCAACCAATCTGAGATGTTTCTATTGAATCAACCATTTGTGATAAGTCAACCTATGATAAATTGCCTATTGATCTTATAACAGTTATCAAGGAGTCTCACTCTAATGAGCTAGTCTTTCCTAAGTCACTTTTTTATTATTATAACCACCTTTAGATAAATCATTACCTTAACTATAGGGATATTTTTCAAGAGTCTCCCCTTGATAAGTTATTCCTTGAGGAGTTGTCTCTTAACCTATTTTCCATTATGGAGGAGTCTCACTTTGACAAACCAATCTTTATGGAGCCTATTATGCCATCATATATCATTAGTTATCTAATACCAGACATTCAATAAGGAATAATTATAATAGAGTACCCATTAGATGAAAAATCATAGTTAGAGTCAAGTTCTATTCTTGGATCAACATCAAATTTAGTATTAAAATCAGAATCAACATCAGTCTCAACATTAAATTTAAAGTCCCTTGAGTTAGAATCAAATTCAGAAGAGAAATATGTTTGTGGTTGTTACAACATTGGTTATGCATACCCTATAGATCAATTTGAATACATTTTTGATCCTTCTATAGTTTTTGAGGATGAGTACTTCAACATTGACACAAGTTCTCCTAGTATCTTCTACAAGGATTGTGATGCCAACACCCATTCTATTACCATTCCACATGCCATCACCATCAACCAAGATAGCCATATTATTTACATTCTATCTCTAATAAGTGTTGATTGGGATCAATAGAATCACACTTTATTGAATTTCATCCATGGAAACATAGTAGTTGAATAAGAGCAAGGAGGCCAAGACCACATTCATGAAGTAGAAGAACACTCTCCTAGTGAAGCCTTTTCAAAGGCACTAAGATACAATAAAAGTTCCAACTCAACATCTTCTAATGAAACTTTTTTGGAAGTGATAGAAGAGTATCAAATTTAAAATCCAATGTTTATTAGTGAAACCTTCTTAGAGGCACTATGGGACAATTAAGATAACTTCATTAGTGAAAACCTTACTAAGGCATCAATAGCTGAGCATAAAAGTTCTTCATTATTTGAGGAAGACAAAATCAAAGATCAAATCAAAATATCTTCCTATCTACAGCCTAATCAGATGATATATACTCTTAGGCTCAAATAATAGAAAAATATGATGGTCCTATCAAGATAATAAGTCTTTGGCTCTATTATAACACAAATTATGTCAAATTTGGCATCAATAACATTACGTGTGACTAAAAGTCCTTATCTTCATTTATTTCTCCACCATTATACATTCCATTATCATTTGCCATTCCATTTTACAATCAAACCTACCATCCATTATTTTTCCTTGTTTACTATCCACAACTACACTTTCCTTTGTATATGCTACAAAAATACCTTATATCAATGTTTGAAGGAATCATAATCAATGACCAATGAAGATCACAAAAGCATTCTTGACATCCAAATTTGATAGAAATTATTAATGGATTAGCTATTCAGATGAGGTTTGGGATAGTAATCAACATAATAAATTATTCCATTTATATCATTTATTGATTAGGACAAATAGCTCCCCATCAATAGGAATAATAGAATAAAAAACCATACCCAGGCTAGAACCAAACATGTACCATACCATTTCACATTACCATGTCATTGCCATTATTACATATGCCTATTTTCCATTATCATAGATCCTACCATTCACCCCATCACTTGGTGGAAACCCTCTTACAATTTTATCTAATCTATCAAAACCCATTATTATATTTAGCAACACTATACCATCCTATCATACCATTCCTATCTAGACCAAAGCCTATTTTTAGTCATCCCACCCAATCCTATTTTGATCTTGGTTCTTTTAGTTCTTCCCATGATTTTCATGAGGAGATTATGATCAAGTTTAAACTCTTATCAAATTTATATTTATAATGAAAGTCTATGAAATTAGTGTGACAGTTAATCTGGTAATATATATTTCATTTTCCATCCTATATTAAGTTTGTTTATGTGAGCCTAATTATAACCGCCTATAGGCAAATAAGTGTTTCACTGGTCTTGCTACAAATTATAATCACCTATGGGAAAATAGTATCATTTATCTATGTCATTGTATCCTAGTTATAACTACCTATGGGTAAATTAGGGTCAACATTTGTTTATCATGCATTGTTGCATCACCTTTCCATTACTATTTTCATTCAATTGACCATTTACCAGATTTGAAAACTTGTTGGAACCTAATTATTTTTCTTCTACCTTTTGTGTGGATGGAATTAATATGACTTGAGGTCATTTTAGGACTATGTGGGTTGTTCTTAATTTATGTTGAGGTCACCTGAGTCCCCCTTTCCATACGCTCTCACTATTTTGAGAACAACCCAAGCCAAATGATCTCACCATTTGATGAGAAAGTATCTTTTCTATTCTTGATCAAGTTAATATAGCTCAAAATTATAAAAACATTCATAACATTTCAAAAATACAAAAATATTTGTCTTATCTAAGCCTAGTTAGTTATGCTTGATCTTCCCTACTAGGGCAAAATCATTGTTAGGATGCTTTCTTTTGATTTTATTTTCAGGATTTTTATTTATTTATTTATTTCAAGTTATTTATTTGTTTGTTCACTCACATTTTTGTTTGATTTTATCATTTTTGCCTTGACTAAGTCTATATTCATTCATTGGGTGATTCCTTGAGCACATTATTCTTGAGTCCATCCATATTCATACATCAATATTGTCATCATGGTTTTTATCATTGGTACATTTTTTTCAAGTGTTTATTGGATTGAGAGTTAGTCTTTATGCATGTTTTAGCCAAATATTCATGGTGTTCTATCGTTAAGCCTATCATCATATGCTACAACAAAAATCAGCTTCAAGAATGTCTATAATCAATATAGCTACAAAAGTTTCTCCTTGGCACCTTGGAAAATTCTCCCATCTCACCCTTGATCAAATCAACCCATTAACCATTATAATTATATCATTTATAATCATGATGAACATATCCTCATTGGTAGGTACAACTGAATCATTCACACTGATCAATCTTATTCTTCTATTCATCTATTTCATCACTTTGTACCCACTCATCTTTAATCTATATTCTAGGTTATATTCTTGAGTTATGCTTGATGATTATCCCTAGCTGAGGCACAATCATCTTTAGCCAATCCAGGTCCTCTTATTGATTATGACCACCTATGGGCAAATCATTATTTTGACTTTTAATCTTGATTATAACCACCTTTGGGCAAATCAATATCTTTTTTAACTCAATGCATACAAGTATTTTCTCATTTGAATTAATCTCAACCACATGTTAATTCCACCTTTCTTCTTGTTTATTTTTGAGGGACCATCCATCAACATATGTGATGGCAACTCCCTCGAAGGGGCATCATACTAGGCTTTCCAAACACCATTTGGAGATTTGTTCTTAAACCATCATCTTATTTATGGAATTTAGGAATTTTATTATTATTTGAGAATATATTGATTTTCCTATAGATTTAAACACCTTCCCAAATAGGGACAAACTATAAACACCTAAATCTAGGCACCAATGACCTTCAACTAGGCTTTTGATCAATTTCTACCTTAAGTGCATAATTTAGCCTAAAAATACTAAAATGCATTAAATGAGTTGAAATTGATATATTAAAGTGCCAATTTTGGTTAGGGTATCCTTAAATGGGTTAATGCAATTTATGAGCTAGGTAACCTTGATCAAATCATTTTGAGTCAAAATGTCAATTTTGCACCTATGTGCTCTAGATTGCTTTTTACTATCAATTTTTTTATACAAGACATATGCATTTATTATTTGGTGTTAAAAACATCATAAATGATATAATATATATAATTCATTTTACATTGCATTCTAATTCCAATCCAGTCAAATTTTGGATGAATAACAAGGCATTATGATCAATTTGAGTAATTTGTGCATAAAGTGCTTAATCATGCTTAGATCTAATTAATCTAAATCAAGGCCTAATTAAGAATTCCATGGAAACTTGTTGAATATTTATTTTTATAAATGAATATTAAATAACTACATCATCAGGTGACATCGTCATATAGGGTGGCATCCATAAGCCAAAAATGCATAAAATATTAGGATTATAGGTCTCCCATGCCTCATCAAGACCCTCCATGCCTCGTTAAGTCACTCCATGCCTATTTAATACTGCTATATCCCAAATATTAATGGGTATATTTTTATAATTAATTGTATATTTGGATTTATTCATGGCCACACATCTGAATCTTGAGATGGACGGTCATGGTTGATCCTCAAACCATTCCAAAAATCTATAAATAGAAGGCCTTGCCTATTGAATTTTAAGATTTTTTATGCCAAACTTATAATGCCTAAATTAATTTAAAAATAATTTCATCTTAGTTTTATAATTCCAAATTATTGATCCAATCCAAGATAAGCCAAAGCCAAAGGTTCCAAGAGGAGATGAAGATAGCCACACTCTATTAAAGAAGATCTCTTGAAGCACAAGTCAAGCAAACCAAAGAAGGATCCTTTTGGAGAAATAAAGGATTTGGTAAATAATTGGTGTTTTGTGTTCATATTTCTTATTTATTTCCATTTTTAGTTGTGTTCTCAAATGTCTTTCCCTCATTAAGCTCTCCCTATTAACTAGGCCTAGAGATGTATGCTATCTAGTGTGTTAGTTTTTTAATTTGATTTAATTTTGTCACTAACAAGATACTAACACCTATCTTGAGTCAAATTCATAGTTCAAAAATTCAAGTGGGATGGTGTATAATGGTTTACCCAAAGGTGGTTATAAGCATTGTACCTCAATATTGGTAATGTGGTATGATAACATAATGATTTTCCCAAATATGATTATAATTATTGAGAAGATGAAGTTGCCCTAGTTGGGACAGACAAACATGATAACAACATACCTCTATTTATGGAAAAATAAAGTAAATTTGGTGAGAACACAATGATTTTCCCAAAGGTAGTTATAATTATTAAAAAATACAAGTGGGATGGTGTACAATGATTTGCCCATAGGCAGTAATAATTAGTGGACCCTAGTTGTGGAAAACATGATTGATGGGATAATGATGGAAAATATGATGTGGGTAGCCTGATACAGAGGATAAAAATGAATTGGGATAACCTAATATTAGGGATATTCTTGTCCAAACTAATAAAGGTTGAAATTCTTTTATTATTATTTACTTTATTTGATATATGATTGGGATTAGATTGGGATGACAATGCTGAGGAGATGTTGATGATACCCTTGCTGAGTAGACATATTGAAGCTTTTTTTGGTATATCACTTGATGATAATCCTCATGATTGAACACTATGAGGATTGGGTTGAAATATGCATAAGGATTGACTCCCAAAATCTAATATTCAAGGGAAAATAATGCACCAATGAAAAAGATAATGATGATAATGTCAATGTATGAATATGGATGAATTCAAGTATAAATATGTAAGGAATCACCTAATGAATTCCTATATATTGAATCAAGGGAGAAATGTTGAAATCAAACAAATAATTACACAAACAACAAATTAAAAAATAAGAAAATAAACAAAAAAATAATAGTTAGTCTTAATGGTTAATACAAACAACATGACTTAGACCAGATAAATATTTGACCTAGAAAACAGGTGACAACTTAACTAACAAACATGACTCAGGGAATAAAAGAAAAGGAATGGGGTGGTCAAGTTGTATCTATATATGTTGGGCAAATGGATGCTACCTACATAGTTCCATGAATGCAATATATAACAAAAACTTTAGGCTAAATGTAGTTTTCCTAGGAAATGGGAAGAAAATGATAATTGATTCAAAAACCATGATGGATGAGATCGAAGAATATAAATGAACTTAAAAAATTGTGAGACCATGGGAGAAAAGGCTAAAAAGGATGGGGAAACTAAGTGACAAGTGATTTTCTTGTGACTTATTAAGGGTTACTAGAATCCTTAAGGCAAATAAGTGGTCAATGTTATTGGTTTTTCTAAACAATTTTACATTTTTTTTGGAATTTTATAGGTATCTCAACTTGATGGAGAATGATAAGACACTAAATGGTCTAAGCTCACAAAATGGTGAGTGTGTTTCTTAGGGTGCTCACAAAATAGTAAGATTATATCTTAGGGTACTGAGCTAACCTCAACAAGTATCGAACAATACCTACATAGTCCCAAAGTAAGACCTTAACTCACTATAGTTCTACCTTACAATGGAGGAATCTGACTAGTGGAGTAGACAATTCAAACAAAATAGGCATAGTTGGTATAAAGGGATAGTAAAACATAGGAAATGGCTAATTGGTATGTCAAGGCATTATAAATAAGTGTTTCCTCTAGTTTTCCCATAGGTGGTTATAACTTAGGAAACACTAGCATAGGTCAATGATACTAATTTGCCCATAGGCAATTATCATTAGTATCAAGATAATGAGAGAACAAAATAAGAAATGAAGGATGCAACTACTAAACTATTGTCTTACTACTCCAAAATACTACCTTTGGCTAGAATGTGTGAAACAATTATTAAAACTAGATATAAATCCTCTTGTTTAATGTGGCTCTAGAATAAATGAATTAGAACCAAGGTTAAAAGGTAAGGTAGGGAGGGAGAAATGAATTCAATTGATGAGAAGGTATGGTAAAATGGATAGGTGATAGGAAAAAGTGATAGGTTGGTAGGATGATATGATGGTAGAAATGGTACAATACAATGAAGTATATGGATAAAATGATATAACTTAAAATGGTCCTTATAGACAATTCACCAAGTTACTCAAGCATGGTACCACTTAAATGGAATAATGTTCATCGAATCATCATGTTCATGTCTATCTAGTGTGGCAAGCCTATGTACTCATGTTCCATATTTTTCTATAATGATGAAAAGACAAACCCAATTGGGTTTGAACTTACCTTTGTGATTTTTCTTGGCCATGGTATTATTTTGGTTCTTTTTAAGGATAAAGTCACCAATTTCAAATTCTCTATGTTTCACATGTCGATTGTAGTGGCCTCAAAGTTAGTTCTAATAGGCTTGAATATTATTCACCACATTCATGTGTTTCTAATCAAAACTCTAGTTATTACAAGCAAGCTACTCGATAATCATTATCATCTAGGATACACTTAAAAGAGATGCACAGAGAAGGAAACTTGACCTCAATGGGAAGGATGGATTCTATACCATAAATAAGTGAATATGGAGTGGCTCTTGTGGGTGTATGGTGATTTGTATGGTATTCCCAAAGGGCATATAATATCTGAAGGTGTTAATCATGATTATCATCATTGAAAATATTTTTGAGAATGCTAACAATGATTTTGTTTGATGCTTTGACTTGACCATTACCTTGAGTTTAATATGTCATAAAAAAGTGTTGTGTGATGTTGTATTTAGTACATATATTTTCAACATCCTTGTTCTTAAATGATCTTCCATTATCAGATATACTATTAGGGGGAGACTATAGTGGTAAATGAGATAATTGAAAATGAACTTAGAAATTTGATTTCTATTCATGTAAGTGAGGGGTATAGCTTCAACCCACTTAATGAAATATTTGGTGATGATTAGGATATGTTTATGGTCATTGAATGAGGTGGGATTGATATTCACAATGAGTTTAAGGCCCCATGTAGAAAATAGACATGGTGTCAACATTGGTTTTAGAGTCTTGGTCAGGGCATGAATCCGATTGGCATGCCATTGACATTTATCACACTTGTTTACATATGTAACTCATTTGTGTCCATTATGGGCCAATAATAACTAATAAATAAGATATTTTTGGAGAGGACTAACCTAATAGTGTGGGATCCACATAATCATTCATGAACTTCTCATAATTCTAGTGTAGATTCTGTCAAAGTTAAATAATGAAGTAGAGTTCCATAAAGACTATGGTGGTAAAGGATTGATCCAAGTAAGGTATAATGAGTGGTTTGGTGGATGAAGGATTAAGTTTGTTTTTGGGATAGGTTAGGTGGTAGAACTTGGTCATGGAGGTAGTTGTAAAGGTCAAAGTATTAGATAGAGATAGGACCAATAATATCACAAATCATTATAATAGTTGAAGGTTCATGAGCTCATGCTAAAAAATTCTTAAGAAGAAACTAATACTCTTTAGCTGTGTCATTTTTTCAAATCAAAGATCTAATAGTGGCCATCACATTTATGGTTTTGTTACTTACCCTTGGTATATGCTCAAATTTTATGTCAGTAATCTATCATTTGAGAGTGTCGACCATGGCCTTATATGGAACCAACTTATCATCTTTCATTTGAAAGTGGTCTTTAACTTGATTGATGATTAACTGAGAATCACCATAAACCTTGATATGAGATATGTTCTATTGTACTACTTGGAAAATCCCTACAACAAGTGCTTCATATTTGACCATGTTATTGGTACAAGGAAATTTGATCCTAAATTATTTAAGGATTAGATCCCCCTGTGGTCTAATAAATAAAAGGCTTGCCCCTGATCCATTTGTAGTAAATGATCCATCAAAATACAACTTCTAGGGTTTTTCCTCAAGAGGTGTGTAGATGATGGTCATTATGGATTCATCAAGAAATTTTAATGTTAATGGCTCTATATCAATAAGGGGTGCTTCAACAAAATGATTTGCAAGAACTTTCCCCTTAATGGATTTTTGGTTGACATGATCGATCAAACTCACTTAGAAGCATGATCCACTTTACCATACAACCTTGTAAAGTTTTTCTAGATAGTAGATATTTGAGTGGATATAATTTTTAAATAACCATGGTATTATTTTATAACATGTAATAATATAGTATATAAGCTATGAAGACCATGGCTAAACAAGATTTTTTTATGGGTGTATAATTGTATTCATACGTGACTAATGTACATCTTAAATAGTACATGGCATGCTCTTTTCTATTATCATCATGTTGAGCCAAAAGTGCCCCTAAATCATTGTTAATAGAAGATAGGTACAATAAGAATGGATTTTCTGGCATAGGAGGCAACAAAATAGGTGGATTTTCTAGATAATCTTCTAGTTGCTAGAAAGTTGTCTACTAGTGATCATCCTAGTAAAAAGTGACTCCTTTTTTCAAAAGATGTGTAAAAATATGGCATTTTTCAGCTAATTGAGATATGAAGCATCAAATAAACTAAATCTTGCCCTGTAAAATATCAGTGGTTTAATCTCTATTATGGCTTGGACTTTAGCTAGATCAATTTAAATGCCTCAACAAGACAAAATGAAGACAAGAAAATTTCCTAAAATGACTCTAAAGACGCACATATTGGGATTACATCTGACTTTGTACTCACACATTATTTCAAATACTCTGCATATCACTATTAGATGATTGACACTGGTCTTTGATTTACTAAGAATGTCATCAACATAGTCTTCAATAATGGCATGAATCATATCATGAAATATGATGATCATGGCTCTTTGATAGGTGGCCCCTACATTCTTAAGACCAAACAACATAACCTAATAACAAAATGTTCCCCATGAATTGGTTAATGTTTTCTTGTGTTGGTCTTCTGGTGCTATCCTAATTTTATTGCACCCTAAAAAGACATCCATTAATGAAATAATTTCATAACCCATTTTAGATTCGATGATCATGTCAATGTTTGGCAATGAAAAGTCATCCTTAGGATAAGAATTGTTTATATCATGTAAATTAGTATGAATTATGATTCATTATAGCTTTTTGATAACTATCATAACATTGGAGATTAATTTTGAATAGTTTATTGACTAAATACATCTTGCTTCAAAGATTTTTTCCAACTCTTTCTTCATTAATATATCAATGTGAGGATGCATCTTGCACAAATTTTATTTTAATAGTTTGGCATCAAGATTGACTACAAGGTGGTGTAGAACCAAGGTAGGGTCCAAACCTAGCATGTCAAAATATACCCATGCAAATATATCTACAAATTTCCTCAAAAGGGATGTAAGGACTTCACACTACTTCTCCATAAGGTATGCACCTAGTTTGATCCACTTTGGGTCATCTAGGGACCCGATGTTAAATTCTATCATATCTTCCATTGAAACATCTTTAAAGATAGTAGGAAAATATTTTAATTGATTGGAAATATTATAGTCCTCTGTTAGGACTGGATCTTCAAGTTCCCCTAGGCATGATGAATCAAAGTCCCTCAATGGGAGGTGTGTCCATGAGTTAAAAAATATTGGAAACTCCTGAAGGATTTAATCAAAAGATTTTTATTCTTAAAAATTAAACTCAAACTCATAGATAAGTTCATCATTGGTGGTCTCCTGAGCTATGTTTGAATAAGGTTGAACACCCCATGTACTAACACCTAAAATAGGTTTTCACCACTAGGCTAGCCTTTTTCTTTACTTTTTCCCTATTCAAAAAGCACCTCAAAGAGGTTTTCACTTTAGGAACTCAATGTTTTAATTATTTTCTTTTGGCTAAGGGTGTTCACCTTCTCTCCAAAATAGGCTTCAAGATCCAACTTGATTGAGAACCCTGATTTAAGGTCCCCCAATAGAACATTGTCCCTAAGGCTGAGAAAATCACAAAAAGCCTCATCATTTTGAAACTCATCAATTAGCACATTGGACTCTTATTGGTCCTAGTCTATTAGTTGGGGATAATATAATGGCAATGGGTTGTGATGAATGACTAGTCTAAGGGTACAAAAGGAATGGGTGTCAAATAGATTTGTCTCAACTAAGTCATCAAAAAGGCTATGATCAGACTCTACTTCACTATCAACATCCTAATCACTAGTTGATGGTGATGGAAAATGATTAAGGTACATGGGGTCACCCCTAGGTGGTTTAAATCCAAGTCTATAGGGCCCTTTGTATTTGGTCATGGAAATTAGCTTGAGAGTTCCTTGTTGATTTGGTCCTAGGCCTCTTCCTTCATAGTCATGATTCTTCATGATCCTATTGGGAATAGGATACTTGGTATTCTCATAAAAATCAGCATGCTTATCATTTTATAACCATGATTCATCTCCTTTAAGAGGGTCCTACTCTATGCTAGATGTTGGTGCAAATGTGATGGGTCTAGGACTATATGATTTACCTTTTCTCTTTTATTGATATTTTGGATGAAGTGGCTTAGATTTAGGTCTTATAAAGGGATTTATATTTTATGGAAGGTTTGAAATATAAAAGTTATCATGGGTCACATAATCCCTTAGGCCATTGGATGAGATGGTATAATTCTTGGATATCTTCGGAGGTGTCATGCGAAAAAGGAAATAAAGAGTATTAGGATCATTATAGTTGTGTTATAACAAATCAATGAGTATTAATTTTTATTTATCTTTTTTTGGCCACTAGATTCATGCCAAAATGGTAGTTATAACTCTTGAACTTAGCCTTTAGGTGTTTGTAGTGCTCGTACAGATATAAATTTCCTGGTATAAAAAATTCCATCCTTAAATGAGTGAACTTGATACATTGGTGAAACATTGATGAGAATACAATAATTTCATGTAACCAAGGTCTTCCCAAAGCATATTTTATGACAAATCAAGATATAACACATGGAAAAGTGTATCATGGGTTAAAGGCCAAAGAATAACTGGTAAACAAATGGTGCCTTATGATTCTCATTCCTCATTATCATAGGTTTTAATGGTCATTATATTTTATTAAAGATATGCCATCGTATACCTAAGAACCTTGATGAGCTTTAGAGACACTATGTTTAGACCTTGTCCATTATCTATAAGGAAATGTTTCACTTTTTGCCATTTTATGAAAACTTTAATATATAAAGGATTATTATGTAGCAGGCTAAGGGATCACATATCATTTTGGTTGAAAGTGACTTGTTGGGTTGGAGCTAGGTGTCTAACCAAAGCTTGGAATTTATCAGGGGATATGTCACTTAAAATAGTGGATTGGCTCATGAACTCATTCAAAATATCCTTGTGGATTATTGACATATGTTATAAATCTAAAATGAAGATTTGTGTTGGTATCTTTTGAAATTGCTCCACAATGTCAAACATCTTCTCTTGGTTAGTTTTAAATGGCTTATTCTAAGGCTAAATGGTTGGTTGGGTGATGGGTGAAGTGGTTGATGGCTATAGGCCTAGGATGGTAATCTTTGACCTCCAATTTATGATTGCATAATCAAGATTAAATACAGGACCATGATTGCTAACAAATGATGGTGATGGTGGGGGACTAGATAAGATAAGTATCAGTTGTTAGTGCACTTGTACGTGGTCATGAGGTAACTATAATTTATCGATACAAGGTCTAAAATTAGTAATCATTACTTACCATTATGCCTATATGTAGTTCCAGGTCAAGAAAGGGTTATCAATGTGAGTTGGTAGATTGACATTGCTTAGCAAAGGTCTTGATTGATTAGTATTTGGTCTCAAATTGATTGAGATGGTGTTCATGTGACCTCTTGTAATATGACCTACAACCTCATTATAGTCATGTGCAACTACATGTTAGGTCTATTGGTTATTTTTGTTCTGACCTTGGTTATGTCTATTAATCATACATTAATGGTTCTATTGTTGGTGATTCTATTGGTTTGGACTTGGTTATCAAAATTTTTTTGGTGTTACATCAACCATTGCTACTATTTTTGATACTATGGTTAGTTATTATGTTGGGGAAAGGATTTTTGATAGATGCCAAGGGTTTGATTGGAAGTGGAAGCACCACCATCCAATGTTATCTCTCTATTCTCCAACATATTCTGAATCAAATGTTTAATTTGCACACAATGATGCAAATTATGTTCATTAACCTAATGATATTCATAGAATTCATTTTGGTGGTACCAATCAAGATAAGGGATGCTTTAAGGATAATGTTTCAGTATAGGCCAACTAATCAGATTAATGGTGGTGAGATTTTAAAACATAGATTCATTAGGCTCTCCAAGGTCACTAAAAATGTGATGAGTAGGCACTATTCTCCTTAAAAGGAGAGGTTATAATGGAAAAGGTTGTTGTATTTATTGCACAAGCTTGGTTTGTTGTAATTATTGTGTTTACTAGAAAGGTTTTAGATTAGAAGTAATTTGCATATGCTATGTGGGTTGAGTAGATAGTGTTTGCAAAATTTAGACATGTTTTGACTTGGTTACTACATTTCCCATAGCATTTTTATTGCAGATAAATTGCCTTAGTTTATTATTGTTATTAGCCTATGTCAGTTGTGACACTTTCACTTGGACTTGATGTTGGTTTTAAACATTTAGTGGTTTGGTACCTTGATTCTAATTAGATGAGGTAAGCTTGATGATCCCTTTGTTAATAAGGTGTCACTTGATCAAAAAAACCTTTGTCAATGATCTCCTTAAAGGTATGTACACACTGCAGTTCTAAATGATAGGATATCTCACTATGAAAATTTTTGCTAAACACAATGACTAATTTTTTATTTGGTAAATTATGGATGAATCAGCTTTCAAGGGCTCTCCATCACTATAGATAATGTGTAAAACTCTCACCAAGCTTTTGCTTGACTTATGTCAAGTCAACCAAATAAATCTCATGCTCAAGATTATATGAAAAGTGTTACATAAACTTGTCTAAAATATCATCAAAATTAGATACTAAATTCTTAGGTAATTTTGAAAACCACTCCAAGGCTTGTCCTACTAGACTCTTTAGGAATAAAAAAAAAGTTATATGTCACTATATTCCATTGGCTAGCATGAAACAAATAACTTGATCAAATGATGTTTGTGGTCACCTTCCCCTTGTATTTGTTAAATTTTAGTGGTTCATATCCTGGAAGAAATGGTATCTACAATTAATCCATGTTAAATGGATAAGAACAAACATCATCCAACTTAAAATTTTTAGAATTTTTTTCATCTTGGATAGCAACAATTACATCCTTCATTTGTTGCAGTTCTTGGGCTAGGAAATTAGAGGGAACATTGGTTTGAATTGAAATATTGGCCTAGGTAGATGGTTGAGTGTTCATAAGTGGATCACTTTGATCGAGGTATAATAAAGGTATTTGTTTGGGTAAAATAGTTTGGTTGTGGAATGGACCATGAATATGCATGCATAGATTAGAATGAAATTATTGAAATTGCATTTGTGGTTATGAAATATTCCAGTTTGGATTAGGTAGATAAGTATGGGTTTGGGGATTTTGAGATTGATATGGATGGATATGGCTATAATGTGACTTTATTGGGTTGAATAGGGACCTATTTATAACTAATCAAACCTTAATATTGAGGTTATACTTGTGAACCAAGACCCTATCATTGAACTAGTGGCACATTTTATACAAAAGGCAAAGGTTGTCTGACTAGTACTTGAGGAACATTGGAACATTTTTGTTGTGAAAATACCTATTAGGAAATGGATGAATGTTGGAGATTTAACATCTATCACTAACCAATATTCACACACTATTTATTAAACATAATTTAGATTTGAATTGGTATATTGGTCTATGAGGTATGTTCACTGCTACTTGGTGAGGTGAAACATTGGTTTCCCCCTGTTGAGGTGGTAATATACTATACCTCTACTATAATGGTATGTTATATTGGGCCTATTGTTATGGAATATTACTCATTATCTATTTAGTAAGATTCATCACATTTTTTTTGGAGGCATAACATTGTCATTGGTTGATTACCTAATCTTACTAGTTGAGCACTTGAATAAGTAGTTGGTTGAGAAATAGTGCTAGTAGTTGGCTAAGATTGGGATGTATAAACTCCTACTCCTTGATTTGGAGAACCACTCATGGTGTTAACTAAAGGTACATTTGTTTGTGTACTAATTATTTGCATACTTACACCACTTTAGTTTGGATTGGGCATTGCTTATGAATTATGTACTATGTTTTGGTCAATGTTCTTCATAAAAGTATAAGACACTTCTTTAATTTTTAGCACATGAAACAAGTTATCAACTGAAGTGTTTTTCACAAAGGGGTATACACCTTGATTTTCTTGACTATTCAATTCTATTAACACTATTATTGATGAAACTAAATGTATGAGAGGCCTATTTGACATGGTCATCTGGTTAAAATTGTGCACTAGGTTCAAGTATGTTTGGTATGTGATTTACATTTGTATAAAGTGATCCTCCATGAGGTATTTGCATTTGACAAGCATATTAGGGTCCTAATCTATCATTTGGACTAGAGATAAAGGATTACTAGAAGAATCATGTTGAATAAAAATTATGTTATGTGGCATTCTTACTAGGCTTGACAAATTCTTTTAGGGGAAGTCTATTGGAAACCTAGCCCCTACTTCTATAGCTCTAACCAAAATTTCATCCTTATTTTCCAATAAGTGATGCTCAAATATATTAGGATCATACATGGATGGTATAGTAACATAGTATAGTTGTCGAGGAACTACTTATTCAATTGTATGTACTAAAGCTAAATACTTCTTTGTTTGTTCTTGATCTTAATCTAAGTAAGGAGGCATGTTTACCAAGGAATGAGATAATAGGTCTTAGTTATATGCCCCTATTGAGTGTTATAATATGGATAAATATCTATCTCATAATCAAAATTATCCACATAAGGGTCTTGAACCATTCCTTCCTATACAACTACATTACTAAATCCTAGGTTGTACATGAGGCTACTACAAGTGTAGGAAGACATGTTGGGATCCATAGTAAATTTTTCATGATAAAAAATAATAGATTTATATAAAATCTAAAAATGTGATGTCCAAAAAATGTTCAAACTTGGTATAACTTAGTTAAAATAACAAATATGTATATCCAAAAATATTGATGCAATAACCTATGATAAATCAATCTAACATCAAGTATCTAACATCACATGTCTCACAAAAAAAGGTCAAGTAGAAGGACCGTAAATCAAAATGCCAAATTCTAGGTCAAAGTGTTTCAAATTAGTCTAATCTAGGAAAAATAAAAGTTGATAGGACTTTTGACCAAACAAAAAGTCAAAATCTAGGCTCAAATAAAGCATGTGCTAGGACTTTTAGCCAAATGGCATCAAAATCTAGAATTTAAAAGATGAGATATTTAATCTAATATATTTTAAACACTTCTAACAAAAACTAAAAATTTGACTCTTAGACATAAACTTGATCAATAAGTGTGAGGTATGAAATAAAAGGCATTTAGAGATAGTTTATTTTCTCCAAAACAATGGCACAAACCAAATTATTTTGATTTATAAGCTAGGCAAAGGTGAGTGATGTAACTGTGTTAGAAAAAATCTCTCTAAGAAAACTCAAAAAGGTTTAAATATTGGAAAAAATTTGAATCTTTACAAATAGCCTATGAAACAAGTTTCAAAATAATTTGAGCAGCATAACCATGCAAAAATTCTCAAAAAGTATGGTAAATGCTTGTTTCAAGAATCTAAGGCAAAAATGGTTTTCAACATGATTTTGGTAGTGTAACACTAATCTCCTTAACTCAAATGATACACACACAAAATTTGAAAAATATTTAATGTAAAAGTGTGTTATTAAATGGACTTAAGACAAAAGTGAAATAGGATGGGTAGTACAAAATATATCCTAAAACTCAAAGCATGAATGCTATGTAAAATGACTTATGTCCTAGCAAATGATGATAATGATGTTTACTATAAAAATGACCCTCAATTAAAATTGGGAATTAAACTCAAGTTAAAACAAGTCAAGTGCAAAGTGGTGAACCTGATTTAACATATCAACCTTTAAAACTTGGAAGATTTTATTTTCAAATTTAAATTATCAATGAGGGACTTACACAAAATATGGTAAAAGTTCTAAAATCAAATGGGTGGCATAACTGTGTTAAATTAGAATATATGAGACAAAGTTTATGATGATGATTTTTAACAAGGAAAATGATGTTTTTTTTACCTGGGTAGTATAATGCCTCCTTGTTTAAAGAAATATGGGGACAATGTGTTCGGTTATGTCATTTTTATTAACACTGGGTTTTGACTCCAAAAAAAAACTAAGTAATCTAAGACAAATATAAATGAACTAACTAATCATATTAAATCCTAAAATAACAAGGTATGGGAAAGTGGGGTTAACTAAACTAATTAATTTTTATACATTTCTAGATGGATCCCATCCACAAGACTTTCACGTCAACATGAAAGAGAAATAACACATAAATTGGGTCTACATCATATATATTTTATAAAAAGGTATTTCCCTTTTTAAAACCATTACATCCATCACTTACTTAGTGTAGTGAGATGTCCACCATGATCATACATCTCAGGCTTATCCCTAGTGATAGGATATGGTTTAACTACTCACACCATTAGTTTCAATGGGGTGATCCTAATTTATAAACCCCTATGGAGGGGTTAAAGATAATTTCAAGAGATGAATTCATAGTTTAAGCCTTATCTAAATAATTCATTGGAGGTAATGAAGTCCCACTCACAATCCAAGTTATATTAAAAGTTAAAACCCAAGTAAAAGAGCTTTACATATTGTTTCTAGGTCACCCAAGCCATGCGGGTCTTAGGGAGAGCCTTCAGAACTTCTCTTTTATGCCTTTAGACTAAGGAAACTTGAAATGAAGTTTGAAGTTTTGATCCCAAAAGTTCCCTAAATTGTATGGATGGGAGATCATACATGCACAACTCCTTATTTGCTCAAAAAAATCTAATCTAGGCAAATAATGATAATAACTTTGCAAAAACTTGAAGTATGTTCAGTTTTAAAGCACTAAATGAAATGTGTGGTGATGTTATTTTAGACACTTTGATTTAAGTGAAAAAATATAAAATATTTCACCAAAAAGACTATATGAATCAATAATCACTTAAGTTCATTTGAAGCCCAAAGTTCGAAGTATTCAAGACTTAACATACTTAATTTATTTTAAGCACCAAATTTGAAGTGTGTAAGATTTTAACCGAGTTATTTTTAAACCAAAAATTTAAGTTTATGATAGTTAAAAACAATTAAATTAACTTCCATTAAGTGTTTAAACCTACAAAAAAAAGATTAGGACTGTCTAATTTGAATCACTTATGAGATTGAGCAAATATCTTTGCTAAATGAGCTCTCAAGTTTTTCACACATTACAATCCTCCTACTCCATAGTGAAATCTTGTGAATCTATAAAAACATGAATAAGATATAAAATATCACTATTGAGGTTAGTCTAACATAAATCCACAATATCACTACTCGAGCTAACAATCTTTCTATTTGGGGTCACAATATCATTATTTAGGTTGGTAATCCTGCTACTTATAGTACAATACCACCACTGTGATAGTTGTGATATTGTCACTTAACCAATAACAATTTATTGATAATATCATGAATTAATTAGACAATCTCACTATTTTTTTTGACAATCTCATAACTCAGGCTGGCAATTTCATGACTCAGGTTGGCAATCCTATGACTCAAGTAGGAAATCCCATAACTCAGGTAGGTAATCACATGATTACGAGAGTTATAATATTGTCACTTAATTGCTAATGGTCTATCAAAAATACTATGACTTAGGTGATCCCATGACTGTCTCTATGGTAGGATTTGAGTCTAGAGGACAAACCCATGACTTTGTAGGGACAAAACCATGATTTCTATAAAAATGGATTTTTGCTTAAATTTTTACCTTTTTTTACTTCTACACAATAAGATTCTACAAGGAAATGATTAGTAAGTTGCTTGTAGGTGATAGTTGATCAAATTAATGGGGTGTGGTCCCACTAGACGTGCCATTATGTAGACTATGAATTTGACTCAAGAGAGGATGATTAGTATTGTGTTAGTACCAAAATGAAATTAAAATGAAAGAAACACACTAACTAGAATAACATCTCTAGGCCTAGTCACTAGGGGGATCTTAGGTAGTAAAAACCATTTGAAAACATAACTATAAATGCAAATAAATGAGAAATATGAACACAAAACACAAATTTCTTACCAAATCCTTGATTGCTCCAAAAGGCTCCTTCGTTGGCTTGCTCGACTTGTGCTTCAAGAGATCTTCATCAATGGAGTGTGGCTACCTTCATCTCCTATTACCACCTTTGGCTTGTGATGGATTTGGATCAATATTTGGGCATAATAACATTACATCAAGATTTCATTTGAATCTATTTGGACATGGTAACTTTTCTTTAAAAAATCTTAAAAATCAATAGACAAGGCCTCCTATTTATAAATTTTTAGAATGATCAGAATGAACCTAAATCATCCATCTTAAGATGAAGATGTGTGGCTAAGAATCCATTTAATTTTTTAGGCAAAATAAATAAATTATCTCATAAATATCTTGGATAGAGAGGAATTAAAGAGGCATCAAAGGTTCTAATGAGGCATAGGAGGGTTTGATGAGATATTTTATGTATTTATGGCCTAGGGATGTCTTTCCAAGAAATGGTGTCATTCGATGATGTAGATATTTAATATCAATTTTTTAAAATAAATATTATAAAATCTCCATGGAATTATTAATTAGGCTCATGATTCAAATTAATTAGCTTTAAACATGATTAGTCAACCTTGGTGCAAATCTTGGTAATTAGTGCATAAATTAATTAAATTGATCAAAATGTCATATTATTAGCTCAAAATTTGACTAGATTGGAATTAGGATGTGATGTTAGATGAATTGGATCTATTATCCCATTTAGGATGTTATCAATATAAAATAATAAAGGCACATGTCTTGTGTAAGAAAATTTATATAAAGGAGCAATCTAGAGCACTTAGGTGCAAAAATGTCATTTTGACTTGAAATGATCTAATCAAAATTAGTTGTCTCATAAATTTCATTACCCCATTTAATGAAACTTTGGCCAAAATCAGCACTTGATTATGACATTTTTAAATCTTTTAACACATTTTAGTGTTTTTAGGCCAAATTGTGCATTTTGGTAAAAATTGGTCAGAAACCTGGTTGAAGGTCATTGGTGGCCATTTTTAGGTGTCTATAAATTTTATATCTATCTTCAATATCTTATATGTGACTTAAATAATTTATGCATACCTTGTGATAACCCTTCCCAGCTGGAGTGTGCAAGTTTGGTTGTGCCCTAGTCACATTTGTGTTCCTTTGTGATAATAATCCCCATGGAGGTTGAATTGTAGAATCTTTCCATGTGAGAAAGTTTCCCCATAGGTCTTCTCACCTTATTTTAGGAAGATAAAAAATTAGTGTGGAGATTACCATACCCTTCATAGGTGCCTCTCAATAATTTTCTCTATGTGGTTCATTTTGGATGTCAAACCCTCTCCTAGCTACAACAACATATCATTGGGTTTTTCATCTTTGTTTGGCATTTTATTTCTAGTGTGTAAGGCTGAGCATGGGAGGTGTAAAATTTTGAACCATTAACATTAAAGATAAGTAATTTGTGATATGACAACACATTTAATTTAAGAATACACTCACTCAATGGTTTGTTAAGTGGTAGATAAATTATTTCAATTTATTTCTTTCATTTCTTAGTTTTGAAACTAGATAAAGAAAAGTGAGTATTAGGGTGTGTACTTGATAAAATGTGTGCATTTATGACTATACAAAGTGAGAACTCCTTTTTGGTGAGGAAGGACTATCTACAATAAGACAACACTAAACAAACTCATTTTTTAGATAGGTATGAAGGGTGGACTACCTAGCAGTGTTAGATCCTAGAAGTGAAAGCTCCCTTGGATGATTGTCAATCCACTCCCCTAATGATATAAATGTTCTAAAAATAAAATTTGAAGATAATAAACTAATATGAACATAAATACTTATACAAATAAATAAATTATATACATATTTGATAAAAAATGTAATAATAACCAGTCAACACCATGCACAAATGCACTAAGGTTAGATTCAGAGGGTCTGGGTAGGGTCTGCGAGTAGATAAAGAACAAAAATAGGGATTTGATTAGGTAAAAGGGGAGAAAATAAAAATCTATTATTTTATTCAATAGTGATCATTGATGATCAGGGTGACCAGTGATGGTTGTGTATGTTAGGTAACCAATGATGGTTTAGGTAATTGGTGACAATTGTTGCCAATTAGTAATAGTTGTTTATAAACTTTTGTGAATTTGAGGATGTATATTAAAATGTAATGGATGATGGGAAGAAATTATAGTGTGGATTTTTGGGTGAATGGTAATGTGCAGGTAAATAAAATGAAATAGAAGAACTTGACAAGGAAAGGAAAACACTAAAAATAAAAGGAGGATACATGTGTGATTTTAAGTGAGTAGTATTCGAAGACATAAAGAGATTTGGGTAGCATAGTAGTGCTTGGACCTTCAAAATTTACATGGATAAAGATTTGAGATGATAAGTACCTGTACAAATAAAATGAGAAAGCCTAAATGCATATTTTTTGGATTCTCAACTCCTCCAAGAGCCCTATATTTAGAGCATAAAGTTGCTAAATAAGGAGAGGAAACCTTGAGGGGAAGTTGATAAGTTGGGAGGAGATAACTATGTCAATTTTAAGGATAATAAATATATGATGTGTGCATGAGAAATTTTATAGTTTTTCCTTGCAAGCTCACCAATATCTAGATGTGCTTTTAGTTTTATAGGAGTGGGTCCTAATCATCAATGGTTAAGGGTAACCATTGATGGCAGGTGTAACCATCGATGGTCAACCCCTACATGTAAAAGTATTAAATGGGTTAAAGGAGAGGATGTTTTTGAAATGTTTGTAAAAAGGGTGGCTAGGTGTAAAGGGTGTTTCTAAGGCTGAGGTGACTTGGTGATTATGTAATTAAGGTTGGAAACAAGTCTAAGGTATAGTGATATCAAAAACTATAAAGGATATTTTTTAGTGTCTAAATTTGCCCCTTTTTGTTTTGAAACTTTAGGCTAATAAACCATAGAATAAAGATATGATATTCTCTAGTCAAGGTTTGATTAACTCGAGTATAAGAGGATGGTATTCCCCCTCAAACTAAGAGTTGATGAGGTAACATCAAAATTGGGTCATGGGTTGAAAAAAGGTAAAATTGAGGTCACAAGGTTGTTGATGCCACCATGCATAAAGTGTGACTAAGTATGATATAAAAGTCATGTAAATACTATCAATGCCATGTTGGTAACAATAAGGTTGGGTCCTAAGATAAGTGAGAAGGTAACCAGTCCCTAGTGTTGGGTAGAGTTGATCAGGTCACACTTGTCAAGTGTCCTAGAAAGGGTCAATGTTGGCTCAAGTATCTAGGGTAAGAAGTACACTCAAGAAAAAAAATGGTTAGGTCATGCATGAGGTGTTATGTTATGGAAAATTTCCATCATCACAAAATTGGTCTAGGCAATCATTATGACCAAAGCAAGGTCAGAACAGGGTGTGTGAAGAGGTGGGTACCAACATCAAGGTAGGTGAAGGTAAATGGGTTAGGTTATTAGTTGGGTTAGGGGTTAGTTGAGGTGAATCCTAATGCATGAGGAAAGAGGATGCTACCTACATAATCTAGTAGATAATGAATCCAATAGGGACTTCAAGCCCAATGTAGTTCTTAGAAGGTTGAAGGAGAGGGTGAGAAAAGTGTGTTAAAAAAATGGATGTTGAACCCTAACTAGTGATGTTTAGGATTAACTAATAATGGCTAGGGAACCATCGATAGTTTAGGGTTGGTGATGGAAGTGGTTTAAATTGGTGATGGTTAGGGTCAACCATAGATGGTTAGGCAACCATCAATGGTTGGGGAAAAACCCTAATTTCATGGATAAAAAGGTTAACTAGGCCCATTTGGGGCACATTTATAATTTGGACACTTATGTTTTATTTGTTTGGTCTTGGTATGAAAATTATTCATGAGTGTTTAGGAGTGAATTTGAGTTGGTGAGAGGAGATTGTCATGTAAGACAAACGGTGGGGGTGAGATGGATGTGGGAGATGCTCCAAGATAAGTGGTTGGGTGTAGATTGATGCAGCACCATCGATCACAAAATGAGGTAGGTCATGTTTTAAATTGAAAATAAAGCATAATTAGTGAATTTCATGGGTAAAAATGGAAGGTATTTGAAGAAATATAGGTGAGATAAAATTAGATGTTAGGGTTTTGGGACTTATATTGTGTGCTTGTAAAAGGAAATAGGTTGGTTATAGATGTGTGTGGAAAGTATTTAACTATGTAAGTGTTGGTTGTAGAAGGGTTATACTAGAAGAGAGGGAGTGTAGGGTTGTGGGAAAAGGTTAGGTATTCGAGGATCACCACCTATGATCACCTAGAAGTGACCATCAGTGGTTGACCTCAATCAGTAATGGTTGACCCTAGGGTAAGAGAGGCCCAAGGTGACCATCGATGGTTGGGGAGAACCAACGATGGTTAATGAGGTGGGTTAGGTGAATAGGAGTTAGGATGGTAGAAAAAATAAGGGGAGGAGTTGGTTTGGGATAAAAGAGTTGAGGGGATGGTTTTTTGTAGGATAAGATAGGAGGGTAGGAGTGGATTAGGGATGGACTAGTTTAGGGAAGAGTTAATAGAAATAGGACTAGTGAAGTTATGTATGGTAGACTTGGTGGAGATGCTTATAGGGATAAGTAATAGGTATAGATAGAATAAGGGATAAGAGGTAAAATGTGTAAAATAGTTGGTTCATATATAGTTAGTGGTTAGGATAGGCTATTTATTTATTTTATTCATGATATATGTGTTGTTGTAGGCATGAGAGTAGATCCATTTATAGGATCAGGTTCCTAAGATTTTTGTTGAGGTGAGGTATGTCATGTCTATGGAGGACTAACAACACATGGAGGTATTGGTTTTGGAATAATGTGCCAATATTAGTTCTTGCTTAGAGATAATATGATTATAGTCACCCTCATCAAGAAATGGGACCTAGTGACTTACACTTTCTAGTTATAGATAGGGGAGATGAGCATCTTATTAGAGGATGTTCACTGGATCACATGTCTACCCATTCATGGTGATCCCATCTACCATATAGAGGGGGATGATGTTGATGAGTGCATGAATATGTTGTATAGATATGATAGAGGTGATGCATAGTTATACTCTATAGGGTTAAGTATTATGCCATAATATGAGAGAGCTATAAGAGAGAGACATTTATTAACTATGTTGTAGTTAGTAGTTACTTGTTATGCATTGGTAGATTTTGTTGGAAGGAGATACCCTAGAATTTTATTTAGGGTTTTGGTGGAGTTGTTTTTGGGTGGGCAAAAGTTTTATTAGTGTATATATATAGAAAGTTATGGGGGTTTAGGGTACATAGGCATTATGGCATTAGCATGGGATTTATACTTCATTGTTGAGCCTATGAGCACATACAGGTTTTGAGACCATTGGGAATTCTAATAGAGGGATTTTATTTGATAGATTATGTGTTTGGATTTTAATGATGGAGGAGAGATGGGGCCATGACAAGTGCTGGTGGTGGTTTGAGAGATATTGATTATTTTAGAGGAGCCTTAGAGAGTTTAGTTCTTAGGGACATTGTCTGGAGGCCATATCGAATATGGCCACTATGGGTTGGGAACAAGTATCATACCTTATCTTTTGTGAGATAGAGATGGGCCTATATGAGGTGAGATGGTGAGATAGAGCATATCCCCTTTGAGCAGGTGCAATATTAGTTTGGGCTAGTGCAGGGTATCCCTCAAGACTCTATATGATACATGAGATATGATGCAAATGTTTATTTACCAAATCCATAGGCACAAGAGGAGTAGATTGATCATGAGGAGTTGCCTTTGAGAGATGGGGATGATGTAGGCTATATCACTGAATATCCTACCTAGTTTTAGGGGAGGTACATAGCCATTAATTTTGGTGTTGAAGATGGGGTCAGTGGTAAATGGATGTTGACCTGGAATATATACCAGTATAAGGGGATCCACAAGTAGTAGCAAAATTGATAACAACATAGGCCCAAATTACTATTATAGGGGAAAATTGATTCTCTTCAAGGATAGATTACCACTCTTTGGAGCCATTTGGGAGGAGTGAAATTAAAAAGAGACTAGGTGTAGGCATAGGTAACCATTTTATAGGGTTAGGTGGCCACTTTATAGGGTCATGTGGCTAGTTTACAAGGGTATATTGTGTCAGTGATAGGAGAATGGGATCAGGTGAGGACCTCACTTAGCTTGGTGACATAAGAGAGAGGCTCTCTGTGATAGATAGGTGGGGTAGTGGTGGCACCACCAAGTTCTATGTCATAGGCCAGGTATCTAGTGGTCATATAGGAGTTTAACTATTATAAGGGAATTGTGTTAGCATAGTGTACTAATGAGACATGATGGGGAGAGTACTAGGTGAGATTGGTAGGTGAAATAATGATTGTGGCCCCAATTCAGTGGGCAATGGTAGTGGGTCAGTCGATAGGGCCTCCACTAGGGACAAGTGTGAATGGGGATGGTAGTGGTGTAGGTGCTCTTGGGTCATTATACATATATTCTAGACTTTTATTTATGATTTTTGTACCATCTTATGCATCAAAGATGAGAGATGTATTTATGAGTGATGTGTGTTTCATGTATAGACATTTTTTGATTATGTGTGTGTGTGTGTGTGTGTGTGTGTGTGTGTGTGTGTGTGTGTGTGTGTGTGTGTGTGTGTGTGTGTGTGTGTGTGTGTGTGTGTGTGTGTGTGTGTGTGTGTGTGTGTGTGTGTGTGTGTGTGTGTCTGTGATGTTTATATGTATTAAGATGTTTTCTAGGTTTATTTTTTGATGAGATGGATTCTTATGTCTTAATGATGTGTTGAATATGAGTGATGATGTTTTTAAATGTTATACATGATGATTATGGTATATTTGTGCATATTCATTTCGATGTAATGTTATTGATTATGGATTATAGATTTTGTTTAAGATTTATTACTTGATTGATGAGGAGTATGATTTTTTTGTCATTGACGATACTTTTTTTCATGATAGTAAAGTTGATGAGTAGGTTTATGTGATAGTGTGAATGTAATGCTTGATTAATGGATGTTGTGTTGGTATAGGTAGATGAAATGTTCACATCCACATTTTGGATAAGAAAGTGGGTAGTGCTCTACTAGTGATAATTGAACAATAGGAATCCATTGTTGGAATGTCTTAGTGAACACAAACCTATCAAATGCATTGTAACAACATGCCTTATTGAGAAATATAGTATCTTGACCACTTCATGCCAAGTAACCTCATAATCCCTTAGGTTTATTAGGGATGTAGGTGATAGTTAGGGATGTGAAATGATGGTTAGAGAAAAATGGAATTTATAGGTAGTGGAGTAATTGATTTTTCCATAGGTGACCAAAGAACCCTAGCAAACTAGTTCATGCCATTAGTATGTCATTTAATAATATGTAGACTGATCAATGTAAGAATTCTACTTGTGATATAAAAGTTTATTTTAGCTTGATTAGATAGTAAGTAGATTGATCGATGTAATAAGTCTACATTCACTCACCATAAGAGCTGATTATGACCTACTAATATTGGATTTTGTTTTATTACTTTTTCATTATAAGTTATTAAAGATGATAATTATCCGAAGCTTCTAATGAATATTTTTTTAGCCATCCTTTGTGGGAGTGGTCTAATATTTTACTTTAGCATATTTGTCCTTCAAGGGTGTAGTCTAATCTAAGAAACTTTTGATTTGATGTGGTAGTTGTCCTTTGAGGGAGTAGTTTGCTATTTATTTTTAAAGTATGGATATATTTTCGATTGAAATTAGGCATGGACAAGTCTATTTAGGTATAAAAGTTATACCCATGTAAAACTAGGACCTAGAGATGGAAGGTTAGAGGAAGGGGTTTTGAGAAATAACTATCTATGGGATTCCATCTATGAAAAATATGAAAAGTATCCATGATAACCATGTTATGGGTAGAGATAGGGTGCCCATATTTAGGATTAGGTTATTAATATGATAGATGAATCACATGGATATGTATAATTAATTGATCTCAAAAGAGATAAAAAGAAGGTTAATGAACCAAAGGATGAGCTTAAGTGAGACATGAAAGTGCATTTGAACCTTGTTATAACAATGAAAGAGATGAAAATATGAGTCATTTATAGGTTCAGGTTCTAGCCTACCTTTAAGAGAGGATAGGCAATAAAAACCTAATCCCTATTTATGGGTTATAATGTAGGGTCCTAACCAATTAAAAGAAAACTTGCCTTTCTTGGTATTACTCATATTAGTGACATGTTGGTTTTCCTTGAGGATAAGATCTATGATGTTGAATTCTCATGTTTTCATGTATTTTTTGTACACTCATTTGATACACTCTTGATAAATACAAAGGTGATTAAGGGTATCAAGGTGATGCTCATCTAGTAATTCAAGGTATGTGAGGATTATCAATGATAATCCTCTTCAAAAATGATATTGTGTAAGGAAATATGAAGAGAGGGAATTTGGAATTCAAGAGGTAATACAACATCTATGCCAAAGACTAGGGAAAAAGGTGTAGAACCTATAGCAGTTTAGATACTAGTGTAATGAGCCCATAAATAAAATTGGATATGGAGGTGCTAATCCTTTCCTAAAGCATTGACTAGTTTAGTGAGCATATTTTATGAGAATTTTTTAATAAGCCTCAGCCTGTCTATTATCTTGTGGATGGTAAGGTGAGGAGAATCTTATATCGATACCAAAAGTGTCACAAAGCTCTTAGACCTTTTTATTTTTAACATATTTACCATTATCAGTGATGATTTTTTTAGGAACACCACAGTGACAAATGATGTGGTGTTGATAAAATTAATGATTTTTTAGCTTTAATTGAGATTAGAAAGATGGCTTTTACCTATTTAGTGATATATTCCATAGTAGTGATGACATATTGATGTCATTATGAAGAATATGTATTGATTTCTATGATAAGATCAAGAACCCATTATGAAAAAGGCTAATATTTAGTTGATACTTAAAGACCATGAGGAGGTGCATGATGGAGGTTAACATGTTGTTGACATTTTACACATTTCTTAACATAGTCACAACAATCCTGATTAAGTGTGGTCCAATAGTAACCTAGGTGAAGGATACATTTAGCAATGGCTAAACCACTAAAGTGCCCCCCACAGATTCCATCATGTGCTTCTTTGATGGCATAAGAATCCTCATTAATACAAAGGAAATGAAGGACAAGACCGTCAAATCCTCATTTATGAAAAATGCCCCTTAATATTAAGTAATGAGAGGTGATTTCAATGAAAGATCTACAAGTATTTCTAGAAACACCTAAAGGGAGGATACTAATGTTAAGATAATCAGAGATTTGATCATACCAAATGTCAGAAGATGATGTTTCTATTTGGTAAATGGTAGGAATATCAGGACTAAGGTAAGATGGTGTGATGAGATAGTGGATGGTGACAAATAGTTTAGAATTAGTAGGTTGAGATGGAATTTTGGATGGAAGGGAAGCCATTATGTCTAAAAATTTGTTGGTAGAATGAGGGAATTATTGGATGATATAATGGTCAAATGATGCTAATTATTTGTTGACAAATTATTTATATTCTAGAAGAACATCATTTTAACATTAATAAGATCCTGTGATTTAGTTAATGATGAGTTGAGAGTCTCTAAAGATGATAATGGTTTTGATTCTCAAAGCTAAAGTAGTTTGGAAATGTATAAACAAGGCCTCATATTTAGTTATATTATTAGTGCATTCAAAATCAAGTTTGAAAGATATGGGAGGAGGTTCCACATTAAGAGGAATAAGGATTATACACCCCCACCATTTTGACATTTAGAGCCATCAAAATACATAGTCATTTGGTAGGTGGGTTCTTCCAAAGAAAGGGTAGATATAGACTCATCTGGAAAAGTAAGAGGGGGAGTTTCATTATCAGGGAATGGAGATTTAACTATTTGGTTTGCAATTACCTACCCATCAATAGACTTTTATGGAAGAAAATCAAGATTAAACTTCAATAATAGCATGAGCCACTTAGCCATACATTGGTTGTGATATGGCATGGAGTGCATATACTTGAGGGGATTAGTGTTAGTAATGACATAAGTTTTATGGTTAAGAAGATAGTGATGAAGTTTAGAGATGATAAAAACTAAGGCAAGGTAAAGTTTTTATAGATGGGTATATCAAGTTTTGTAGTTAGTGAGAGTATGATTGATGTAATAAATGGATTTATCTTTATTTCGGTTATCAAGATGAGTGAGCATGGGCCACAGGGAATGATCAATGGTAGATATGTATAGATAGAAGGGTTGATCCTCTTTTGGAGGAATAAGGACTGGTGGAGAGAGAAGATATTTGTTGATTACATCAAAGGCCTATTGACATTATTTGGTCCATTTAAAGAAGGTGTCTTTTTTAAGGAGGTGGTGAAAAGGGTGACAATGATCAGATAGCTGGGAGATAAAGTGGTAGATTGATTGAAGTTTTCCTTCTAGGCTATGAAGTTATTTTAGGTTAGTAGGGGAGGCATTTCTAGAATGGCTCAAACTTTTGTGGGGTCTATTTCTATTCTATGGAGGGAAACAATAAAACCTAGAAGTTTTCTTGATAAGATCCTAAAGATAAATTTCTTTGGCTTCAGCTTGACATGATAATGGATAAGTATTTTGAAGATGATAATGAGAATAATGAGGTGATCTTGGTGGTGTTTAGATTTATCAAGAATATCATCACTATAATCCTCAACTATTTTGTGGATGAGGTCATGAATAATGTAAGTCATGGATCGTTGATCAGTGGCTCCCACAATCTTTAGGATAAAAGTCATGACACGATAACAAAAATTTCCTCATGGGGTGATAAAATATGTTTTATGTTGATTTTGAGGGGTGATCAAGATTTGGTTACATCCTAAAAATACATCCATAAGGGAAAACATTTCATGGCTAGTAGTGAGATCAAAAAGTTGGTCTATATTAAGTAGGGGAAAGTTATCTTTGGGACATGCAAAGTTAAGATCATGAAAATACACACAAAGGTAGATTCCCCTAATGGGTTTGGTAATAGGAATAATATTGGAGACCCATTATGGGTAGTCAATGGGTTTAATGAAGTTGATGGATAAAAGGTGTTGAAATTCTTCTTTGACTAGAAGCGCTATGTGAGGGTGCATACGATAAAGCTCTTATAAAATAGGCTTAAGTTTAGGATGGGTAATGATATTATGAGGAGTGATGGAGGGCTCAATACTAAGCATATCTTGATAAGACCAAGCAAATGCTCTATTATGTTCATAGAGAAAATATTGATAGTATCATTGTTCCTCAAGGGTTCTCTTGTGTGCCCAAATTAAATTCTATGGTTGATTCATTTATCCTTGTTTGTTTTTTAAGAGGGATGGATTTTTAAAGAAAAGAGTCACCCACACCTAGATAGGTAAGAATAAAATTTTCAACTTGACGTTAGATAGTATTAATGGTGGGTGAGTAATGTGTAATCATTTTTGGGTGGATAAGAGGAATGGTTTTGGTTTGGCCTTCTTGTTGATAAGTTAGGGGACCCAATCTGATGTGTTGATAAAAAAAGTTAGGTGGGATGATGTTGATGTCTTCAAATGGAGTTTGTGATGGTAGAGTTTATTCAAATTAGAAAAATGAGGTTGATAAGGGTAAAATTTCCTTAAATGGGAAAGGTGAGGTTGGAGGTTCTCCAAATGGAGAAGTGAAATTGGTGAGGTTGGAGGTTCTCTAAATGGGAGATGTGGGATCTTCTAGGGGAACATACCCTAAGCCAAAGAAATCATGAGGTTTTTGGGTTTTGATAATGGGAATTCAATGGGGTCCTTGTTCATATAGGCCAAAACCAAACCTTTCCAAGTGCATCAATGAAGGTATGTTTGGGAAAATGTTGGGTTACTAAGATAAGAAAATTTGGAGGTGAATGGCTAGATACAAGGCATGGTGGTAGAAGCAAGAAGTGGTTTATCATATCCCCCATAGATAAAATGTGTTTTATTATTGGGAAGGCCAAAGGGGATGAGGGTGATAATATTGGGATCATATGATGGATCATTTTTAAGATTCCTAAATTCATGTGGAGAAGAGAAAGCATCTAAGGCTAAAAGTTGATATTCCCCCAGTGTAAGACACTGAAACATTGATTATAAGGGGTGTTTTACTAGGATTTGAGATGAAGGAATAGTTAAACTAGTGGATGCTTCATCATTGTTGAATATATAAGTGTTGGTGGGTTGGGTTGATGTGGTGGCTTGGCTAGAGGTTGGTTTTGAAGAGGATGAAGGTCAAATAAGAACATCATTGGGTTGATATGTCATATTATAAGAAGCAAAGAGAATTAGATTGGCTTTGATTGTAATGACTTGTCCCTTATGTTCAAATTTGACACATCAGTGAAGGGAAAAAAGGATGCATCCCATGGCATGGATCCAAGGGTGACCAAATAAAACATTATATTGAAATTTTCCCTCTATGACATAAAATAGTTTAGGAATAGTTTGAGGCCCCAAATGGATGTGGATAATAACTATTCCTACAGTGGTGTCTAAGGTATCATTGAATGATTAAAGAGCTAATAAGATTTCCAACATGATTTTTTTAGGTAGTTGGAGTTGATCGTAGGCATGGGAGGAGATGATATTGATACTCACTCCCCCATTAATCATAACTCTTTTACCATGTGTATGATTGATGGATTCTATGATAAAATGAGGGGGATCAAGGTCTTTGTTATGATATGGTATAATTTCAAACTCTTGAAAGGTGACCATGGTAGTGTGTTGGACAACTCTGATCAAAGACGCAAGAGGTTGGGGATCATCTGGTTGAACCTCTATAGAATATAGTGCTCTAATTAAATCTTGATGATGTTGAGGTGAGGTGGTAATTAAGTCATAAAGACTCATTTTGACTGGTGTTTGGTGATTTTTTTTTAACACCAAGAATTGGACAAATGGAGATTCATTGGAGGATGAATGGGCTCCCAAAATAGAGACTTTAGGCTTGGATGGTTGTGAGGGTGAAGGTGAAGGTGTAATTATTTGGGTTTGGTTGGTTGGTTGAGAATTTGAAGGGTAAGACCATGGAATGGTGGTCTTGGATTTTCCCTTTTCATTTTTTAAGACCAAGTCACCATATGAATAATATGGATAAGGGGGAGTGGTTGCTTACTTTGATTCCTCTGTTTCACTCCTTAGTGGTAGTAGAGAAGTAGATGATTGGTAGGTAGATTAGATATGTGGTAAAAGAGGTAATAGGCTTAAATAAGGTTCATCTAATAGATAATCCTACTCCAAAAGGCCATGAGCGATAGTCTGGAGAGATTTATAGTTCTTCATATCATGCCCAGGGGTTCTATGGTAAAGACAAATCAGATTGTCATTGAACCAAGTTGGTTTTTGAAAAGTAGGGTAAAAAGGCTTGATTGGTGGTAAGATAATGGTAAAAGATTGTAGGAGCCTTTGTAAAATAGTTTTATAGGATTCTAATAAAGATTTTTGAGGTGGTGGAGTTTGGTTTTTTAGTTTAGGAACCTTATTGGGTAAAGACTTCTTGATAGGAGGTATGGTTGGTAGATTGAGATTGGCTAGTAGTTTAGAAAGAATTGGATTAGTTATAATTGGTTTATGAATTGGGGATCTAGATGATGAGGATTTAATATATGGGAAAGTGGATGGAGAAAGTTTAGTAAGGAATGATGATGAACTAGGAGACAGACTTGTTATAGGTGGAGAAAGGGGATATGGTTTCCTAGAGGAAGAGTAAGTAATGGGAATAGTGGAAGGATGTGGTCCTAAAACAGAAGGTAAAGGTGAAAGAGTCAGTATGGTCCTTCATTGAGGTTGTGGTCTAGGTAATCCTTCATTATTAATGGGCTCAATTAGATTAGGTATTGGTTGGGTTAATGTGGTTAAATCTAATCTCAAAGGATGGTGAACAAGATTGGGCATGGGAAGGATCCCCATGTTATTGATTGGCTTGATAAAAGAAGCATAGGGTGATTTGACAATTTTAGGTGGGGGTAATTGGCTTGGTTCCATGGCAAATTTAGGAAGGGTAGTTGGTAGATTTGTAGTAACAAGATCAAGAATGGACTCAAGTGAAGTAGAAGGTTTGGTTTTATTTTGATACGAGAGTCCAAGCCGATGCCAAAAGGTATTTCTATCAAAGTTAGGTTGGGAGGTGAATTCTAAGCTTTGAACTAGTTAGGAAAAAGGTTTATAAATGGGTTTTGTTCCTTGATCATTAATTTCAAAGATAAAACCCTTTGTGGAAGAAGAAGGGGTGGTTTTATTGTTTATACTTGGTGGAAGGTTCCAAAGGTAATGATTAGGTACATAGGGGTGTTATTTCTTGGGAAATGATTTCTAAGGGAGTTATGGATGGTTTAATAAGAGAGGTGGGGATAGTAGTTTTTAGTGGAATAGTAGGTATAGTTTCCTCCTTGGTTGGTTACTCCAAAGGAAGAGGTTGATCTTCTATTTGGATTGGAGTAGTGGATAAAATGGCTGATAGAATGGTTATCTCCTTGGGTATTTACACCATAGGAAGGACAAACAAAACTGTAGTTTCATTTTAAGTGGAAGGGGTAGCTACTTCTTGGGTATATGAAGACATAGGTGGTGGGTTGTTTTCCTCTATTTGGGTGATAGAGGTGACGACTTATTTAGAAGTGGGTACATTATTGATGACATTAGTTACATGTGCCTCATGTGAGTTGGAGGATTCAAGTTAGATTTCATGGTGTTGGGTTGAAGGTGGATGATTTGGGAATGGTTTTCAAAAAATATCAAGAGATTGGTTGTTAGGAGCATTTGGGTTATCAAACATAAGCTCCCCTTTATTAATTAGGTCTTGAACAATGTTCTTAAAGGTATTGCATCTATCGATATCATGTCTAACACCCTAATGATAGTCACAATGATCATTCTCATTATACCACCTAAGAATGGGGTGAGAAGTATCAAATTATTGAGGGGGCTTGATGGGTGAAAGTTGGATTAGATTGGCTTTAAGTAGTTTTTCCAACACCGATGCATAATATTCCCCAATTGGGGTAAATGGTTTTGATGATTAGAAGGATTATTGGTTTGAGGTGTTTGGTTGATAGTTGGAGGAGGTGTGGTTTTGAGAATAACTAAGTGTGATGATGATTTTAATTTAGAACTGGTTGGTTTTGTGGTTTTGGTGGAGGATGACTTAGTGGATTTGAAACTAGAATTTTTATTTCAAAGCTTCAACTTCCCTTCATCGATAGCATAGTTTTCCAATTTGTGAGCCATAGTGAATGCTTCATCAAATGTCCTAAAGGTTTGGACTTAGAGAGTTGGAGAAATGTGTTTGGCACACCCTTAAGAGTATAATTTAATTAATTCTAGTTGGGGTAATGATAAAGTGAGTTGACTAATGAGCCCCCTCCATCTGGCAATGAAATCAACAATAGATTCATCTTTAAATTGTTTGATGGAATATAGGTTGGTAATGGAAACCTTTTTAGACATGTTTACTGAAAAGTGTTCTAAAAAGGTTTATGCCAATTAAGAGAAAGAAAAAATAAAATGAGTGGGAAGGGCATTATAGAAATCAAGGGTGGCCCCAGATAATGACATGGGAAAGGTTTAGAGGAGGAGAACATCATCATAAGTGATTAAGTATCAAGCATGATGGAAAACTCTTGAGTGTTGTTGAGGATCCTCTTTACCTTGGAATTTATAAAATTTAGGTTATTCCCATTGAAAAGGATAAGTATGTATGGGCATGGAGGGGTGGATAGGATCATTACAATTTTTTTCGTAAGACAAAATATTGGTTGAAGCAGAGATGGATGACTCCAAACTAGTCATTTTATCCATGAGAATTTTTATTAGATTGGGTTGTGGTTGAGAAACTAGATAATTAGGAGTTACATTTTGTTTGGGTTAGCTTGTGATAATGCATGAATAGATGATAGATGGTATCAAAGAATCTACATACTGATAAGTGGTGCCAAGTGGTTGAAATGGTGGAACATAAGAACTGCTTGGTATGAAAGGTTAGGTGGAGGGTGGTATGTACCATTGTGGGTTAGGTAAATAATGGTAAGTTTTCATAAGCACTTGTTGAGGAAAGGAAATGGTTGGTATGGTTGAGGTAAGAGGAAGTTGGGAATGTTAAGTTTGGGTAGTTACCCTAGTACTGATTGGGGGAAGGTTTTGAGGTATGGAGAGCACTAGGTTTTGAAGTAGGATTATGGTCAATGTATTGGTTATAACCAAAAGGAAGATAAGAGCTAGAGTAGAAGATAATGCCATAGTAAATGAGGTGTAGGTGACTAATGGTAAGGTTAAACCCACATGGGGTGTGACAAGAGGTGTTTGGCTAGGAGGAGGAAAGTTGGTTTGAGTTTGGGTGGAAGGGATGTTGGAAGAGGCCTGATTAAATGGTTGGTTTGAATTGGTATCAACCATGAGGTATGATATCATGCCAAGAGAATGATTAGAAGAAGGAACTGAAGTAGGGGGTACAGTGAGGCAAGGTATTGAGGTAATGTTATAAAGTAACCAGATTATTTTCAAGAAAGGTAGTAAAGTCTAGATCTCCTTCAGATATGGGTGGGATTATATAAGGAGAAGGTGGTGGAGGATAATGGTGAGGTGAAGCATGAGGATATTTGTCAACATCTGAGGTTTAATCCATGGATGAAGAAGAGGTGGTGGTTGGTTGTCTTGATTTCTCACTTGTTGTCTGCTAAAAACCATATGAGAAAATAGGGAATGTTATCACAATACTCACACCTCAAATAGAGAGAAAACCCAAAATAATTTCAAAGAAATCAATGCATACACTAAGAAGTGCCTTTTAAGCTTAGGATTACTTTTAAATCACTTTTGGATTATGCCTTAAAGAGTGTGATAAGAGAGGTTGTCTTGAAAAATGGTACTAAATAGGAAGTATATGGATGGTTTTAGGTTATTTAGATTCTCAAAAAGAAGATCTATATTGAAATTAAGTACATGGCTTGGTGTTGGGACCTACCCCCTCACTTCACAATCCTATAGTGATAAGGGTGTCAAGTGCTTAGCCAAGATATATTGAGTCCATAGTTTACACTCAACCAGAGAGCTGAGTTGGTTCTCCACTTGGTGGTGAAATCTAAGTGGGATAGCTAAGAGGGGGTAATGTTGCCACCAGGTGATGAAAAACCAATCGGTCCTTGTCTCAAGTATTGTTTTAATGTGTAAATTATTTTTTGGTTCAGTCTTATGTGTGATAAAAAGTGTGAATGCTATGATTAGATTACTATGCCTCCTAAGTTACTAGGTGAACTAAACTTAGAAAGTAATCAATGAATGCAAATGGTTAATTCTTGATCCCAAAGATAAATGATTTAGTTTGATGAGAAAACAATTAAGGAAGAAAGAAAACTAGGGTCCCATTGGGTATGCCAAAATGTTTCAATTTATTTCCTTTATTTATTAGTTTTGAAAGTAGATAAAAGAAAGTGAGTATTAGGGTGTGTACCTAATAAAATGTGCACATTTATGACTACATGAAGTGGAAAATCCTTTTTGGTGAGTAAGGAATACCTACAATAAGACAACACTAAACAAACTCATTTTTTAGGTAGGTATGAAGGGTTGATTGCCTAACAATATTAGATCCAGGAAGTGAAAGCTCCCTTGGATGGATATCAATCAAATCTCATAATGATAGAAATGTTTTGAAAACAAAATTAGAATATAATAAACTGATATGAACATAGATGCTTATACAAATAAATAAATTATATACCTATTTGATAGAAAATGTAGCAATGGTGGGTCAAAACCATGCACAAATGCACCAAGGTTAGATTCATATGGTCTGGGTAGGGTCTACAGGTAGATCAGGCACACAAATAGGTATTTTATTGGGAAAAAGGGTGAAAATAACAATATGTTCTTTTATTCAGTAATGACCATCAACGGTCAGGGTGACCAGCGATAGTTGGGTAGGACCGATGATGGTTAAGTAACTGGTAATAGTTTGGGTAACCAGTGATGGTTGCTTGTAAACTTTGGTGAATTTTGGGATGGAGATTAAAATTGAATGGCTGATGGGTGGGATTTAGATTGTGGATTTTTGGGTGAGGGGTGGTGTGCAGGTGAACAAAATGAAATAAAAGAACCTGATAAAGAAAGGAAAACACTAAAAACAAAAGCAAGATCCCTGTGTGATTTTAAGTGAGTGATAGTTGAAGAAAATAAGAGACTTGGGCAGCATAATAGTGTTTTAATCTTCAAAATTTATGTAAATAAAGCTTTAGGATGCTAAGTACTTGCACAAAGAAAATAAGAGAGCATGGATGCAGATTTTTTGGATTCTCAACTCCTTGAAGAGCCATGTATTTATAGCATAAAGTTTCTAAATAAGGAGAGGGAAGCTTGAGGTAAAGTTTATAAGTTGGGAGGAGATGAAGATGATAATTTGAAGGGTAAGAAATTTGTGAGGTGTGCATGGTAAAGTTTTTATTTTACCCTTGAAAGCTCACCCACAACTAGATGTGTTTTTAGTTTTGCATGAGTGGGGACCCAACCATCGATGGTTAACGGTAATTATTGATGGTTAGGTATAGCCATTGATAGTTAGTCAACCATTTATGGTCGACCCCTACATGAAAAAGGGTTAACTTGGTTAAAGGAGAGGATGTTTTTGAAATGTTTGGCAAAAGGGTGGCTAGGTGTAAAGGGTGTTTCTAAGGGTGAGGTGACTAGGTGATTAAGTAACTAAGGTTAGGAATAGGTCTAAGGTACAATGACATAAAAAATTGCAGGGGAAATTTTTGAGTGTCTACATAAAAATTAAATATCCTTGATTATTATTAAACTTTTTGGTTTGAATTTTTAAGTATATGACATTGGTATCAGAGTACAAGTTTCTACCCAAAGAAATTTTGGGTATTTTTCCTTTGATTTTATCTTGTGCATCTCATGATGATGAGAACATGAGATAGTATAGGTGTAGATTCCAACAACCATGCAATAAAAAATATAGTGGGAATAATGGATAACATAAGTAAGTGAAGGGATGAAACCCTTAATAATGATGACAATAATAATGGTATTGATAATAATGATGATGTTAATCATTCAATATAGAATGGTGAAGTTATAGATGTAAATTTTGGAGTGTTCACCATGATAGAAGAAAGGCTATAGAATTGATAAAACTTGATGAATAATATACAAGGCCTAAAAAATAAAAACCAATTGAATGAAAACCACATAGGAGTGGAAGATGAGCTTATAGAACCCTGAGTTTCACTTGATCCTTTTTTCAAGGATCTTTAGAAAGTTTCTCCACCCACCTATGTTGAGGAAGAATCCAATGATGATACTAAAGAATGATTGGTAAATTTAAAATATTATTTTACCCTACGCAACATGAGCTCTAATATTAAAGCTCGTATTGGATCCTATCAACTAGTAGGTTATGTCTTCTTGTGGTGGAATAGTTTTAATGCTATCAATAGGTATGAATGTTTGAGTCTCACTTGGAAATATTTAAGAGATATTTCAAGAAGAGATATTTGAATTTCAAATAAAAATAGCAGAATATTATGGAGCTTCAACTAATAAAATAAATTAACATGACTATAACTAAAAATGAGAACAAGTTTCTCAGTCTGGTACATTATGTTAATTACATGCATGATGAAGAAACAAAAATCACTATGTTCAAACTAGGCATACGTGAAATTTTAATGCATGATGTAAACATGACTAACACACATAATCTAACTAATAAAATTAAAATTTACCATTGAGTTGATAAAAAGGAGAAGTCTCACCTTAAGGCTAAAAATTAATTTAGATGTAATAAACTACAACCCAAGTCTAAGTTTTTTTCACCTATTAGAAATAATTAAAAAATAATAAATCTATCAAATTTTAGAATCAAAATAGAGGTTCAAAACCTTAGAATTTACAAATAATTAGCATAAAAAATATCTTTAAATTTAAATTTTTCTTTACCATGCTCATTGAGTTAAATTAAAAAAAAACTAACAAAATCTAGATTGAGCTATTTGAGACTAGTCATGGACCTAACTCATTTGTGCATATCTTCCATTGTTGTATTATTGTAAAGTACACGTTGATCATTAACTATATTGATTAGAATTGAAACTAATGTTAGGAATGCACATAGATTTAAGTATACTATGCCTATGTCTTGCAATGCCTTCTCAAATAGAGGCAAACTATAGACACTCCTTTTTGGCCACTTTTATGTCTAAACAGACATTATATCAACTTCTTATAAACAATGCAAGTGAAGCCTAGAAATCATTAGAATGATATGATTCATTAGTGCACATCACAGGCAACTTCTAAAATGCATCAATGTATCCCTAAATGGGAAACTCATTGTACTCAATCATCATCTTCTTATAATTCATATCTGGTCAAGTTTTAACCCAACAAATTGACCTTTTTGACCATGTCTGAGTGATAATTTGTAAAAATTTAGAAATGATAATTAACTTGACCAAGATTTATTAATTGGTTAAAACCAATTAAATGCATAGGTGAAAAACCCATGTCTAATTAATTATTGAATTTCTATTTTTAAAAACTCATAAATCTAGATTAATGACATCATCATGACATCACACAAATATATAAAATGATGTCACCATCATGACATCATCTTTTGTGAGTTGTCAAGCACTCACAAAATATCAAACAAGTATTTAGATTTATGAGCCATGCTTATTGATTGAAAATATTAATGGCTTGTCCCCTCCCAAACTCAACCATAGTTAACTCTAACCTAGCTACACTTGTGTTAGAGTTAGTTTGGAATAATATAAGTACAAGGCCTCACCCATTGATCCATAAGATATTTTTTTGTAAAGTTGTCTTGAAAAACATCTTTAAGGAGCCCATTGGTATAGTGTTATCATGCCCATTTTCTAAGCCAAGCCAAGATAATTCCAAACTCAAGCCCAACAATACCAAGGTGACAAGGAAAGGTGGTGTAAGAAGCCCCATTACTAAAGAATTATTGATCACACAACCAAACACATCAATTCATTGCCAACATACAACACTTATTTTCATGGAAGGTAAAATAATTTATTTTATCTTCATTTGGTAGTTAATTTTATATTTCTCTTGATCTTTGAGTGTCTAGGATAGAGGTGTAAGTTTTTATTAATGTGTTTTATTTGATTTCTTTCATATTAACACCATACTAATATCCCCTTTTGTATTTATATTAATCACATAATGGCACACCCAATGGGACTCATACCCCAAAAAGATCTTCATTTGGCCTCTTATAATCTTTATCTAAAAACTTTTATGCCAATTTTTTGATTTCAAAGCCAAAAAAGTGAAAAAATTAATCTCTCAATCGTTACATAAAGATATGCAATTTTACACCTGAGAAATGTGTTATTGCACTATGACATGCATTATTACACTGTGACATGAATTATTTCACTTTGACATTCACTGTTTCACTATGACATCCATTATTACATTATGATATGCATTATTTTACTATGCACTATTACATGCATTATTACACTA